>WAAG01019831.1:1201-49726 GCA_013390105.1 Tichodroma muraria
TGGTTTTTATAAAGAAATGGTTGTTATGGAGCTGGGGACCCTGGCAACCCTCAAATCTACTGCAAGAAAGAGAAAGCTGGGTAAGTTTTAGGGAAGAGAGTGTATGGCTGTGTGAGGATGTTGCTGGCAGTGGAGACTTGAAGCTTGTGATGCAGGTCTGTGGCAGTGAAACTCCTCTGTCCAAATATAGATGTCTGCAATGCAGGCGTCCATATGTGAACTAGTTTCCTACACTCCGTAGTCAATAGGGAGAAATAGGCACTTGTAAAATTCAATTCATTTCTCCTAAGATAGGCATTTGAAATGGGTTGGGTGAATTGGTCCCGGAAAGCGCTTCTGTCTCTTCATGGCTATACAAGGAATCCAGACAGCCAGCCATAGATACCTGTAAGTCAGCTGGGATGAATCCCGCCCAAGTCTCTTACCCAATGGCATCTTCAGAAATTTTAAACAGTTCATGACACTGTAATTTTATTGTATTGATCCAATGTTTCAGGGCTTTGACTGATCAGTTGAATGATCATGAGGTAGAAAGGATTTTCTGTTTTCTTCTTGCTGTATAAATAGTTTGCAAGGAGATATTCTGACTTTTCTCTGAATAATTGGGGTTACCTAGTTGCAGGATACTGAAAGGAACATGCTGGTCTTAGTGCTAAACGTCTCTCAGGTGGAATGTCTTGCCTCCATTTTCAGAACTACCCTGAATAGGAGGAATTAGGAAAGAAGTACCAGCAGGTTTTGGTTTGATGGGAGTTTTTTTGTTGTGTTTTGGGTTTTTTTGGGGGGTTGTTTTGGTTTTTCTTTTCTATAGCTGTAATCCTCTTCAGCTTGTCAATTTGCCCACCAAATCCACTGCTATTGCTGGTGAAGAAAATTGCTGATGTCCTGAACCTCTCCTGCCCTCTTTGCATGGCGTAATACAGGTGTTCTGGATTGTGGTTGCTTTGCTACAGGTCTGACTTTAGTCACTGGACACGGAACAGTGTTTTGTGGTCTGCAGTTTTGTGATCCCCTGTGTGTAAGGGCTATGGAGTCCAGTAGACTCCTCTATACTGAGTATTTATTACCAACCTTTGTATAAGTGAAAAAGGCTGTGCTTAGATGGATTTGGACTCTTTCCCCTTTCATTTTTATTACAAAGCTGTAATTTTTTGTCCATTCTGCCACTATGTAACACTGAGACCTGCTCAGACTCCCAACTTTACAGAGGTGGGCAGCAGAGAAATTGCCACAAATTACATCATGTTCATCAGAAAGCTGCTGCCAGTGTTTCCAGAGTTCTTGGCCATCTAATAGCCTGCCACAAAAGCAGCTGGCCAGGGATCACTGGGAATATATTTCAGTTTCGGATACTAGGCAATTTCTATTTCCTATGTGTTAACTGACATTTCAATTTGAGGGGGAAAAAAAAAATCAAGAAAAAAATGCCTTTCTTTTTTTCTCATACAGCTAGGATTCTCTTTCCCAGACAAATCTATTATGGAATCCTTTAATATATATATAACATGACATCAGTCAGTCTTAGGAAGGATTTGAGTGACAGCGGCACTCTGTAGGTTTTGGGAGAATACTGCACACAGGTATGACAAAAATGAGTAGGTCAAAGCAGGTGATACAGTAGTAACTTTAAAAATACACCCCAAGGTGTGAATAGGAAATATGGACCTAGAGTTGACAGATGGGCACTGTTATTTGTTACAGTGAAATCAGTGAATGTGCCAATCATTTCTCACACAGTGTGTGTTTGGTTTATTGGGGAACACTAAAACTAGTAGGAAAGCATCAGTGCTAGCTCTTCTTTCCCATGAGCAACAGATAGGTTCTCCTTTGACTGCTAGAGATGAGATATATGGATCATGAGGGATCAAAGGTCTGCTTCAACTGAAGTGCTCCCTGCAAGCCAGAGCAATCTGTGGTTCAGAGTGAAAAGCAATTGAGCCTGACCACAACACAGACCAGCACAGGAGTCCAAATGAACAAACCAAAGACCTTTGCAAGATCAGACACAGCCTGAACAGCATCCAAAGGGGGAAAAAAAAAAAAACACCAAAAAAAGAGATGGGAGGCTTGGGAAAGCAGAGGTACTTGCACTTTTACCTCTTGGCTACCACAGAATAGCACTGCAGTGTGATCCAGGACACAGGGTCCAGCAGGTGGAAAGAGCATTTGCGAGCAAACAGGGCATGAGCTTCTCTAAGGGCACCATTTGGGGCAGTGCTCTGGCACGGCCCACGAAAGATTGCTACCAACCAAGTGTCCTTGTGACTCATGATTACCCATGAGATGAGGGGTTAGGACAAATGAAAATCAATACAACATTGGCCTCTTTTTAGCTGCTTTACTCTTCTCAGCTGAAAATGGATGACGTATACGCAGGAAAGGAGGGCTGCTGTATAGCAAGGCTGATCCGCTGCTTGGTGCCCACTCCACAACCTTTTTCCTAGCGGGAAGCAGAGACCACAACATGCCAGGCCATTTCCAAGTGTTCCTTGTGGATGGCTGCAGCTGTCATCGCTTAGCACAGACCACAGTCAAGCCCTGACTGTGGGCCTTACACCTGGATCTAGGTGCTGCAGAGGATTTATCTCAAAGTAATTGCTTTTGGGCACCATTTTATCAGAAAGCATAACAGCAAATGAGAGGACTGGCTGAAGGACTGAAATGCAAGGAAAGATTGTGTTAAACAACAGCTGCTAAAGCACAAGACTGGTTCCCATGTAAAGGCACGGAGTATGAGAATAGGCTTCAGACAATTCTTGGGAGCATTTGAGATTTGAGGAATTATTTGGTGTTATGAGTGTGAGGAGTAGTACTGGGTTAAATTAGAACAGGGGGCAATTTAGACTTCTTATTAAAAACCCCACAGCTTTCAAATGTGAATTAGTTACCCTTGGGGAATTCTGTATTTAAAGGTACTCTGGACAACATACAAGAAGGGGTTATTGAGTATAATCCTTAACTGTCCTGGAAACTAAAAAAAATAAAATATCTTTGGAGTTTTTTAGTGAAAAAAGGGATCTGCCGATAAAAGTGAAAAAGCTGCTAAACAATCTGTGGCTTAAATGATGTCACAAGTCTGCAGTTTGGAAAAGATGCTGAGTCCTTTTCATGTATTTTGAATTATACTGTGATTATCGAATTTTAAGAATATGTAATGTTAGCATGTAATTATTACCAGGGCTGCCTGTTACTCATCTCTGAGTTTTAACAAGTATTGTATCTCACAGTTTTCCTTTGTAAGAAGCAAGAGCCAAAATAACTGGAGGCACATCAGCCATTTTTTTTTCTGAGATCATGGTAACAGAATATTATCAGAAAATCATAGGGTCTTGCTTGGAAACTAAATATCTGCTTTTTCCTTGACATTTCATTTTCCCAAAAATGCCTTTGCTGATATGGAACTACAGGAAACCAATATCCTCTGACAACACTATATTACAGTGACATTATCTCTTAATTTCAGTAAGTTGTGGGAAAAAAAAGGGCTGTGTATCTGATGCAGGAGATATCCAGAGCTCCAGGCTAATATCTTACCATAGACTTTCCACTTCTCACTGATCTTAAAGGTGCTGTGAAATATTCCTGAGAATTTTTATAAGGAATAAAGAATAATTTATATTTACAAGAATATTTATGAGTTCAGATGTGGTTAGATTCCAGACCTAGATTCATTTCCAGAAGGCAGGATGTCAATATGCATGGAAGCCATGCCACATTTTGTATTATACCTTCCTATCCCTATTTCACAGTTCAGGCTTATTCGACCTGGGGAAAAGCTAAAGCTAGAATCTTCTTAAGAGATAAATAGCAATCTTAAGTCATGGATAAGTATAAGAGAAGAAGTGTTGAGATGGAACACTTCAGTCAATTTCCCTACTTCCTAATTGCTCCCTAATCCCTCGTTAGAACTCCCTAAATCCTAATTAGGACATCCTAATTGGAATCCCACCATAGTCATCAGCTGTACTTTGAAAGCCCCAGATTAAGGGAATAGCACCAACCTTTAGCTGAACACTTACTATGTGGGTTTGGATAACTACCCATGCCAATGGGCCAGGTATACCAACTGCCTTAAAAGTCGCCTCATCTCAAGGCAGGCACATAAGAGAGGGTGTGGGAATTTCACTGCCAGGAACATCCATTTCCCTTAACAGCCTGCAAGGACAGCACACAGCGCTCAGCCTGGCCGTGGATGCACGCAGTCTGAGTCTGGGTGGGATGCAGCTTGCCCTCAGCATCTGCACGTAGAGTTCCTTTGGACTGTCTTTCATGAGTAACGAGGCACAAGGAGAACAGCTTCTCAAAGACAAGGGCTCTTGAGGACTTTGAATTCAAAGTGATCTGGATGCACCGGAAGAAGGCATTCAAAACCTACAAGATGAAAACTGATAGAGCCAAACACTGCGTGTAGGGAAGGAAACCTCAATGTAAATAAAAAACATGATATGTCTGGTAGGGAGCAGCCCTACAGAAAACCATCTGGGCTTATAATGCACCATAAACTAGATTGGAGGAAATGGGTTGGTGCGGAGAGACCATGTTTCATTTTGAGGTGTGTTTACAGAAATGCTGCATGTTAAACAGAGGAGCCAATTACTCTGCGCTGCTCATTCCTCAGGTCTCAGCTGGAGGCCTGTGTTACAACTTTCTTTTTTTTATAAGGAAAAATACTTGCATTGGCCTGAGGTCAAAGGAGGGAGGCAAAAATGAAGAAAAAAAAAAAAAAAGGCTACAGAAACTGTGACCTGTGAGGTCAGGATGAAAGAATTAGTTTTTTAAGACCTCTGGAAAAACAAAAGAGGAGATGAAGCAGGGTTATAATAGCAGCCTTCAAACAGGATCTCTTCAGTAGGACGGTGACCAGCATGTTTTTGTGACCACAGTGGGCAAGACAAGCTGTAATCTGTTTAATTTGCCATTGGGAAGATTTAGGTTGGATATGGGGAAAAAATATTTTGTCTTTGAGAGCAATAAAGTGTTGAAATAGCCTCCTTGGGAAGCCATGGAATTTCCTTGAGCAAGGGCAAGTCAGACATCTGTCAGGGATGCCGTGAGCATTTGAGCCTGTCTGAAAGCAGAGGTGGATTGGTGTCTCTACTGATGTTTCTCAAGTGGGGTTCAGAACCCATCTGGAGGACGTGAAAGCCCAAAGGGAGCAATGAAGTGTTAAAGAAAAAATAAAAATCTGTGTTAATGGTAAGGGAAAGGTGATGCTTAAGAAAAGAGTGCCCTTATGCAATTTAAAAATGTATAAAATTCTGCAGCTCAAAGGATTTTCCTTTCTTAAATATTTGATCTTGAAATGCTACTCACAAATCCAGCCTTCGAGGGGTTATACAGAGACAGATCAGCCAAAAAACAGGTCTGAATTTCAAAAAGGTGGAGAAATAGCAGCTTACAGCATCTCTTTTTCTCTTCCAGCACTATGCTTCTACATTTTTTTGCAGTGTAGTTAATGCAGAGGGATCCTGAGTAATGAAATCTTCTCATGTGTCAGATTCTGAGCTTCCTCCCACAGACAAAGCTGGGTTTTGAGGTAAAACACACTGGAGGGGGTTTTAAGATAAACAGGGTCAGAATTCAAGTTCTCCTTCCTCCCTGGTATGGAGTGTGGGCTGAGACTCTGTCTGAAGCTACAGTACCAAGACAGAGGTTTAACAGTTGGAAACTGAGTTTTCCAGTTCCTTTCTTCCATTAGATGTGTTAGCTTGACACACACTGCCAGGAAGTTTCTATTTTCAGTTTGTTCTAGTAGTCAACTTACCTATAAAAGTCATGGACAGTGGTAAGGCAAGGAAAGCGAGGAGCCCAAATATAAAGCATGCTGTGAAGGAGAAAAGAAAGACAGTGTTATTTTGGCTAGTTCAAGTTTAGAGGCCAGCATTTTCATCCAGTTCTTTACAGACACTCTGTATCCACACAATTGTGTAGGAGGAAATGCAGTGCACTTGATGGGGTGGGAATATCACCTCTGTGGTGCAGCATTTGTGGTGATGGGACCAGCACATGTTTTATCACTTCCAGAGTGCAGTGAGAGACAAAAACTGCTTTTGCAGATACTACTTTCAGTTTGTCTTATTGCAAGGGCAAGGAATTATCCACTGCTGCCTTATCCTGCATCCTTTTCAGAGGCACTGCCAGGCGACTTTGCAGTAACAATTAATTTTGCATCAGCTAGTCCATGGCAACTGATGAACCATATCTGTTTGCTAAGCAAATAGCAGCTTTAATGCCATTCCACTTAGTTTTCACTGATAGTTAAATAAACTGTCTTCATCACAGATGAGAATAGTTTCTGGCTGGTCAAACTCCCTGACCCAGCTTAGCTTATGAGCGCAAAGGCAGCAGCCCTGCTGCAAGGAGTGGGATTTGTCATTGGGATGGATCAGCTGAAGCTGCCTGGAAGGATGCTCTTAGGGGTGCACAGACTGTCCCTGCAGATGAGTGGACCTGAGGTGCTTACTTACTCCCTAGAGAGTTGCTGGTGTGTTTGAGCCCTGATATTTCCCTGCACAGCCAGGTGCTGCAGAGGATGAATGCTTACCTTCGCAGTGGGTGAGGGACACTAGCGTCAGGAACAGTGCGAGCTGCCTGTCTCACAAGAGCTGTCACCTCTGTGCCTAATCATGAGCACTTGGCAACATTAAAGTGAAATGCTGCCCTGCCAAATGAGAGTAAAATATAATGAGGACATTCTGTGGCAAGTGTCCCTGCAGAGCCCTTCCAGAAATGGCTCAGGCTGCAAGTGGGTGCCTAAGGGTACCAAAGTGCAGGTGGGCATAGATTGCAGAAGGGTTGAGAAGAGCACAGATAAGAAAAGGAGTAGGATGTCTCCTTGGAGGTTTGCGAAAAAAATCCTGGAGCAAATATTTGGAGTTGGCTTGGGACCAGCCCTTTCCCCAGGTAAACTGTGTCCTGCAGTTCCCCATGCCAGAGAACTGCAACCTCTGCAAGGTGCATGGTGTCCCCTGGCTGTGCAGGAGCAGGGACACTGCCAGCACCCTGCAGACAGTGCTGCTCTGAGAAATTCCGCAGCACTGCCAAAATATCACCCTCAGGCTGCCTTAGAGAAAAAGGGCAGCATCACTGTCTCCATTTTACAGAAGGAGAAACAGAGAGGACATAGGAGCAGCATCAAAATTCAGAGCAGATCCACCAGGCTTTCTGACTCGCAGACACTTTTCGTGGGAACACACCATCTCCCACATACTGCTTGTGTTTTCTCCACAGAGAACCAGGATCTTACACTTCAGCGCTTGGAAGACATCTTTCTCAGAAGCAGCATGTTTGTTATCTCTATGAACTGGGGGAGACTGAGGTATTTTGAGCTGAAGAAAGCATTCTGTTCCTTTGTGCAGCCCCCTCCTCTTTTCCCTGTCGGCCGGTCTCTCTCTGTCTTTCTCTCTCTCTCTCTCTCTCTCTCTCTCTCTCTCTCATTTTTGCTCAGACTGCTATCTCTTGAATGCTGCACAGTACAGAAATTCTTCCTCTGCTTGAATAGTGTCCTCCACTTGACTAAACTCTTTCAACCACTGACAGCCTCTCATTAGAATAACTCAGCCTAGAGCCTCCCTTTTCACCATGTCACATTCTGTGCTAGCTCCTCTCGCTGTTACCTAGACTATTCTTTCATATTAAGAAGCGATGGTGTTGTAAATGAATTGAGCTTCCAACATCATTTACGGGCAAACAGTGCCCGCAGGCTGGGCAACTCATTTATCTGGTGCCCAAAGGGGTGCAGATCAGCTCTGCAGGCATTGCACCGACTGCCTGCTGTTGCCACAAGTCCTGTCATTGCAGCACAGCCCTCGGAGCGACGTCACCCCTCTGCCCGTGGTCTCGTAGCTGCCTCCTGTCCCTGCCCGTGCTGCACGGGAAGTGCTCGGGTGCCCGAGGAGGAGGAGGAGGAGGAAGAGGAGGAGGCATCGTGTCGTGCAGCGCCTGGTCTGCCTGACCCCGGGGAGGGACGCTGCAGTCAGCTCTGAAAAAAGGCTCAGGGGGCTCATGTGCATGTGAGGCTGGCACATCTGGCACACAGGTACCCGTGTTTGCTTGTGTCTGACATCTACCCGACAGCCGGATTTTGGAGGGGAGAAATGGGAGGTAGAGACCACTCAGAGCTCAAGAGAAAAAGATAATGGTTCATTAATTCCGCTCCCAAAGCAGTCGCTGGGAAAGTATTTACTCATTATCTCCCCATTCAGCTACAGCCTCTTAGGTCTCGAATTGCAGAGGCAGATGCATAGTCTGGGAAGGCTTCCAGATCCATGTTTAACAAAGTGAGACTCTTCAACAATTGCCTACACAACTGGCAGGGCTCTGCAGCCACTTTCAGTGTCGCTAGCAGCACTAAAGACCGATTTTCCTTAAGTGTGGGGGGGAGTTCACAGAAATGCTGCTCAGCTGGGATACACGCATTCTCTGCCGGGGTTTGTCTGGGCTGTGCTGCCCCGTTCTGGTCCGAAGACAAATTGCTCCAGAAAATGATACTTGCCGCAGGGTAGCGCAGCTCAGTCGAGAGGACGCTGCTGTGCAGGCAGGTCCGCACGTGGGGCTTGTGGTGTTTTTATGTCGGCGACATCGCCTCACAGGCTGCTCAGAGAAGCCCCTGGCCCCATTCCTGGAATAAGTAGCAAAAGAAGGGCTGATAGTCTCTAAAAACACAGCACAACTAGGGAAGGGTTTCCAGGAATGCCTCGAAGGGGTATCTGCTCCGTGAAGCTGGTGCCAGGACATCAGGCAGAACTCACTCTGTACCAGAGGCTCTCTGTACCAGCAGGGCAGCGCCTGCTGGGGCAATGGTGAAGTCCTGCTGGGGGATCCTAACGCGCCAGGAAATGGATGAAGGGAAGAGCTCATGTCTGGGATCGTGACAGAGGAAGACAAGAACAAGTGGCTGAATATCTTGCACATTCCTTGAAATCTGTGGTCACAAAACTCAGACCAGAGGGTGCAGGTTTTGTGTCTCCTGCCTAGCAGTACAGTCAGCTGATATAAATCTGCTGTTTGGCTGAGTTCCTATTGCCAGGATTTCCCCACAGAAGTAAACGCACTTGAGATCACTGTTGACATTTTGGCTGTATGTCGTGGTCTCTCTTCTGTCTGATGCCTGAGCCTTTGCATTTTCCACAGCCATGCCCCTGCACTGCAGCTCTGCTCCCAATCCTCTGCCGTTCCCATGTGGTGCCTGGCCTCAGGACACACAGCCTGTTGCCCTCTGGCATTTGCATAGGATCTGGAGGCAGAATTTGAGGTGATACCAATTCTCCTGTGGACTCCTCAGACTTTATTTTGCTGCCACAAGTTTTCCAAGCACTTGGAAGTTAAGTTTCAGATCAACTCAGGCTTTCGCTATTTACTCTGAAGAGAGAGAAAAGTTTCTTGCTTTTCAGTTAAGAGTCTTCACAGGATTTTCAGAAGTGATTTATGAATATAAATCTCAATCTACCTACTCTCCTCAGTAGTATGCTAATACAGCTGTAGTGCAAGCTGCTCACTAGAGTGACAAGCTCTCTGATAGTAAATACAGTAATAAATGAAGTGTTGGTTACATTACCATCACTCCCAAGTGCTATTTGTTCTGTAGCCTGTCAGGTCCTGGATAAAAAGGGAATATATATATATTATATATATATGTATATATATATATTTCATTTTTTTTTAATGAGCTACCAGCTTCCAAACAAATTCTTCAATTATCCCAAGACTTATCTGCATGAACAAGCTGAGGAGCAAAACATACTGAAAATTCACAGTATGCCCTTTGGACACCCTGTGGGAATGCTGCTCTGAAGGGCCCTGACTCCCAGCAGTCGGGGTGTTAGGAAATTCGGGTCTAATTCAGTTGGCAGGGCCCCATGCCTGCTGATGCCCTGAGGCAGATGCAGATGGTAGTGCAGTAACCTAGCAAGCAGTGTCACAGTGTGCTGCACTGCAGCATGGATGGTGTAACAGGCTGGAGTGCAGGCAGGGAGCAGGTATTTTCATCCGTGTTTTATTCCTTCATGGTACCTGCAGGCATCCCCTGCAGTACTGATAGGCACTTGAAGAAAAGAAAGAACGCAGCCTGTGAGGGTGTCGTGGTGGCAGAGGAAGTCTTGACAGATCTTTCTGAGGAACCAGCCCCATTAAGGTTGTATGTTTTACAGACAAGGGATGAGTCTGCCCATGATTTTGGTAGCTGTGGATACTGGTTGTCTTCCTGTGCTTTCAAGTCACGGGAAAATGTCACTGTCTCAGATGGGATATGCAGAAAAGACTTGAACAAAGCAACATGAAGGAAAGGAATTAAATCTGTTCTGTTTGACCAGCCACCACTGAGTGAGAAAATAACTGCAAGACTTGAGCTTAAGTGAGTGATCCAAAGAGTAGAGACATGAGATATCCTTGAGCAAAACCAAAGACTCCTCTGTTCATGAGGTTAAATGCCATAGCAAGGAGATATATTGATGGACTAGTCTCTGGGGATGAATGGCAGGAATTCCATCTCTGGTGTGATTTAATCCCTTGACAAAGCTGGATACTCAGAAGCTGGAGGATTCAGCATAAGAAACAGCCATTCTCATGGAGGCCTCTAGTTCCAGTGCAAAGCCACCATTTGAGGCAGGGGAAGTGTGAGAAAACTGGCCAAATCCCAGCTCAGCCACCAGCTGTTTGCTGTGTTCCATCACTCTTTGTTTAGGCAAGGTTGAATTACTAACAAACAGAATTTCAGTACCCAGATATCAGCATCACATCACCTAAAATTTATGTCCTAGGTGTAGGTGCTTTGGGGGTTGAGCAATATTGCAGAGTGTCTAGCCTAAATTTTATATTATGCCTCTGGGTACTGAGCTACAGTTATGCCACAGTCTAAATTCTGGATTTGGCCCCCTGTGAATAATTTCCAGAAGTGCTTTTAAAACAATATTTGGGCATTACATATAAACCCATTCAATTTGCTTTGCAGTAGACCCAGGGTAGTGGATTAGCCTTTTTAATTTTGGTCAGTAAATTGAAGACTTAAATTGCTACACCAAGAATGAAAAGATGCTCCACAGGTGGGCTGGCTCTTGGGAGTTACTTAAATACCAGGAGACCAAAGGTACAAATGTGGGGTTTTGCTGAAAAGCTCTTTGAAAAATATATACAGGATGATGAGAAAAAGTGAAATTAAGCTTCACTGCACTTCATGAAGGCTTGCATTTTAATGAATATAAAATCAGTTCTGGATGCACTAGCTGATCCATAGCTAAAGCTGAGCTGATTTTGAACTTAAGCATGCTAAGAACCTGAAGATACTTTTCTGGAATGGTATTTCTGAGTTCCTCACTCATGGGTAACTTTTCAGTTACCCGAGAGGGTGCTTCTGGTGTAGAAGAGCATAGGTGAGATCAGAACTAATCCAAATCATTAAAAAAAAAATTCAGAAGGATTAATTATTTTCTCTGTCATCATTGAAGTTCCAGTGGTAATTCAATACAAGGGAATGGTAACATTTTCCTTCTAGCCACTAGGAACAAAAATCAGAGAAAATACCACTTTTGACCTTTTAAATTGTGATATTCACCAATGGGTCCAGATCCCCCCTGCATGTCCTTGCTGCAGGATGTGAGGGATCCCACAGGGACCACTTGGGTCCCAATTCCACTCCCAGGCACATGTCAGGGTGTAATGAGAGTGCCACATGTTCTGCATCCCTTGTTTTCCATCACTCCCCAGCCCTCCTTTCCCTTGGGGCAGTGACAAGCATGAAAAAGTGGGCCAGAAAATATCCTCTCCTTCCCTACCTGTGCCAGGTTTCTGCAGGTCTGCCCATTTGGCCTGATTTTCTCTACCAGGTTGTAAGAAAGCAAGGAGTTGAGGGATTTAATCATTAATAAAAGTTCATTCTGAACTCTGAGAGCCTTTCAAGCAAAGCAAAGATCAGGAATACAGAAGACCCCAAGGTAACACGTTAGACTGGCAAATGCAGCAATTAGTGTGGGTAAAGTATCAGTTATGATGAGTGGTCAAGGGGTTTGCTGCTTCTTGTATTTGAGTGGAATTGGAAATTGCTACTGCCTAGAAGTGAAAGCAAAAGGCACTTGCAACTCAGAGTGGAAAGGAGATGCAGTCAGCAGGAGTAAGCTGCTTTAAAACCCGTGGATTTTAACCTCCTGCCGAGGACACTGCTGCCCTGATCTTACAGACCCCACCTCTGAAGTGTATTTCTCCCATGCCTCTGTGCAGCTTGCACTTGCACAGCCCCAGCCCAGGTCAACTTTCTGCTGTGTTGCTCCTCGGAGAGCAAGAACCAGCCTGTCCAACCAGCCTGTCAGCTTGTTACAGCCCTCTGTGTCCTCCACCCTGGTTGGGAGGAACCAGTTGCTTTAAAACCTGAGCAAGCCCATGCTGTCATGCAAAAGAACCTCTGTCCAGATAACTGGTTATAGTTCCAGATAACTGGTGCTTCTAACCCACAGCAAGGGGCTGCCTGTGGCGGATACCTGCACCTGCAGTGGCCCTTGTGCCAGGGAGCAGGCAAGCAGAGGGAAGAATAACCTGTCCCAAATCTCACTGGCTGAAAGGGGGATGTCTCTGACCATATTCCATGTATCCCTCTGCCATCACACAGGCTGGCAGCAGTTTTGCTTGGTGGGAATTGTTCCTAGTAGAGTTTGTTCCCAGGCTGGCAGTGCTGCTCTTCACTGGGTGATTTTTCCCTGTGGATGCTTCTGCTGCACTATGTGTAAAGTAGCACTTCAAAGAGGAGGCAAACACGTTATTTTGCTTAGGCTGTCTGCTGCAGCCCATATTTAAGTACGTGGTGGTGTTTGTATTTGTTTGAAATTTTGTGTTGATTGCCATACTTCAAATACTGCAACAGGCAGCTGCTGTTAGGGTAGAGTTACTATTCCACACTCCATCAGTACCCAGAAATAGTCTAGGAAAGGAAACTTCAAGTGGAAGATTCAGGTGGGACTTGGTACCATCGTGATTCCTTTATATACCTGGCTTAGCAACAGGGCTGCTTAAACACATGAGGCAACCGCTACCAGAACTGCCTTACCATTGCTGGCAATTTTAGATATGCACCGGTGGCAGGCTTTCTCCAGGCCAGCAGCCATTGTCGTGAGCCTTTTGGGGTGCCTGTGGAGACAGAGAAAGTAGTATGGCTATGAGAAGTGTCTTTGCCTTACTAAGTATCTTGAGTACTCACACATGCTGGCAGGCTTTCACTACCCTCAAAAATTCCAAGCACGCACAAAGCCGGCCAGCAGCCAGCAGTGTGGCATACCCAGAGTCAGGTATGCCTTCCAGCAGCTCCAGGCTCACCTGCTGGTGATGATGATTGAGCTCTGGGGTCACAGGGAGGCTGGGGGAGAAGTGTTAATGCCATCTTCCTGAAAATTATGAAAGGTTCCATCTTGACTTTGATTGGGTTTCGGGCAGAACAAAGAGTACTTAACTGTTATGAGAAAACCCGGGGAAACAGGTGGGGTTTGCTATTCAAACCTCAGCAAGCATTTAACTAGTGAGCAAAAATGAATTAAAGAAAAAAAGGAGGAGAGAGGATGAAAAGTATTTTAAGGTCAAGGATTCTGAAGAAGAATATGGAATAAAAACTGCAAACCACAGGGAGCCCAGAACAACATGCCTTTGACAGAAAAGTAGCTGAATTAGAAAGTAGCTCCTTGTAAAGAAGAATTTTTGTAAGGTGGGATGAGGGATGAGCAAGCAGCCAGGCATCCAAGGTCGGACCTCAGACAGCCCCAGACAGTTAAGTAGCATCCCACATCAGTGGGAGAGTGTGGAAAGCTCACACACGCACACACACACACGGACACACACACACACACACGGACACACACACACACACACACACACACACACACACACACACGCCTCAACTCTCAGCCTCGACACACGCTTCAAGCCTCAGCTTCTGGCCAGGGTCACTGCTAGTCTGCAACCACCAGGAGCTGTGTGACAGAGGAAGATGTGTGTGGAGAAAGCCAGGATAAGGGTAGCTGCATTCCTGCACCTACCTCAAAATAGCCTCTGGATTTCTTAATGGTTGAAGAGCAGTATTTTAAGCTTAACCTCATTGTGTTCTAAGTTGACATGAAATCCACCCTAGGGCTTTCTTGTGCAGTGCTGCATCCAGCTTGGCCCAGAGCCTACTAGGGACCACGGAGTCCCAGGCATGTGTTGCAGATAAAGACAGACTTGTTCAACCAGCTGATCCATGGCCATACCCCCCTCCGAAGTCTGTCCAAGCCCTACTAGCCATGGCTGAGCAGAGGAGGCTGTGTCCAAGCCCAGACAGGACCCTCTGCTGCCATGGGGAAGGGGATGGGGTTTGCTCCTTGCACAATGGCATTGCAGATTCTGTTTCCTGGCAGTTAATAGAGGCAGGTGTGGTTTTACCTGTGGGCGAGTGACCAAGCAAGAGTCAGGGACTGTGGCATTCACAGACATCCCGCCAGGTCCATGACCCTTGCAGGCATCAGCCAGCCACCAACACATACATCCAGGTTTCTAGTCTGCCTGATCTCATCAGATGTCTCATGGAATTTAGCTCTCCTTTTCCAGCCCTCATCTTCATATCCATCAGTACTGAACGACGGACTGGAATGGAAATTACATAAGAGTGCCTGACCTCTGTTGCGTGCATGTGTCTCGTACCAGCCATCAAACCTTCTTCAGCAAACCAAATGCTGTGCCTATGGGCTGCAACTATTGATGAGCATTTCAAGGAAAAAAATAAGCACTGTTGCATGCTCAGGGAAAACAGAAAGGAGGAAGGGAAACCGGTACTTTTCCCAACCAAATGACACATTAACTTTAAAACTTTCAGTGCAGTTTTGTTTCCAGAGGGTGCACAAACAGGCATTCATTTTGCATCTGGCAATGGCTGCTGACAAAGTTGTTCTAAATTATGCAGAGATCGGAAATACTAGTCTTTATGTAAATTTTTATGACTAAAATTACTTTTATAGCAGCAATTTTTACAGAAACAATATTAATCAATCCAACGTTATATTAAAAATCAGTTAAATATCAAATTATTTTAAACAGAACTTATTGTGGCTGGGAATGCTGTATTTCCATAAGCAGAGGGTAAAAGGGACGTTTTGTCTTCATTTACTGCTCTTTTCCACTAAAAGAAGGAAGACGAACTGAAGGAGGACTCGGTATCTGGAAGCATGTCACCACCTAGTGACGGAGCCCAGGAGTGACCGTGAATCAGAGCTCTGCGTGTGCAGTTCTATCTAACAGGTGAGATAAAAAAATTTCATGATGGCTGCTCACAAAGCGTGTTCACACAAGAACACAACACACATAACCACCAGGTAATGGTTTCAGTCCTTCCTCAGACTTTGGCTTGGACTTCTCCAGGACTGACAAATCCCTCAGAGAAGCCATTATATTTTGCCAGATAAAGAGGGATTGTCCCTTTCCCCCACACCTTTGGTGATTCTGCAGAAGACGCTGTAGGTGTTAAGGATGAATTATTTTCCTTCGTGACGATGTGTGAGTGTGCTAAAGTGTAATTCAGCAGCCAGGCAGCTGGAGAAGAGTTTTTTTTCCCAGCTGAAACAGGGAAATCATCACTGAAACTCACTGTGCCTGCTCCCAGCTTGACAGTGAGTTGGGAAAGTCACAGGCAAAACATAAAACTCAGCCACAATTAGGAAAAATAGTGAAAGACCAAAGCCAGCCTCTGGACCTCCTCCCATCAGTCCTTCCCTGAGTTTGTTTCCCCAGTGGAAGGGGACCTGCCCTTGGATTAGAAGGGCCAGCAAGCAATGGGGACAAGTCTCTGAACCCTTTGCAGGAGGCTGGAGCCTCTCCAGTACAGCTGTTTTTCAGGGTGGCAGGTTGCAACTGAGCCACACTAGAGTCACAGCAGCCCTGTGCCTCTTCCAGATTGTCCAATACTCCTCACTGCGTGCCCTCACTGCTGGTGGTCGGCAGCCAGGATTGCCCACCCGGAGCACATGCTGTGTCTCACATTACTGCCTCCTGCTGTAACTGAGCTCCTGGTCCTTACAAGCAGCAGTGGTGTGTATAGCACAGACCCTCCAGCCTGTTTCCTTTCTTATTGGAGCTAGTTTTAGCTTTAAACTATTTTCCTGGTCGTTATTCTCATCCTGAATGTTTAGGTAATAGGAGTCAAAAGAAGGTGAGTGCTGACTGACTGGTGCATGCCTGACCTACAGTAAAGCCAAAAGACAACTTCAGGCTGGCCCCACCACGTGTCAGTTCAAACAAGAGCCGTGTCCACATTTGTACCGTGGTGTTCAGACTTTTCAAACTGAGCCCTTCTCTCTCCCAGATGCAGGTGCCCCACTCTGCGCTGGTGGACACAGCAGGCAGAATCGGTGGGGCTTCCTAAGATCCCAGTTCCCACTGGATGGCTTCTGATTGCTAGGGGGTCCCTGCTGGGACATGGGAGGGCAAACCCCTACATGGGCCAGCAAACCCCTCCAGAGCAAGGGCTCTTCTCTAAGGACTGATAGAGGGAACGATTTCTTTTAATTTTTCTGAACTATTCAGAGCACAGTCCTCTTCCAGACCCAGTTTCCTAGCAAACCATAAAGCCCCACACTGGCTTTTATGCCAGCACATCATCCGCTTCTCAGCAAACCCCTCTTACCTGAGAGTGCTGTGGGTCCCAAATCCGTTCACCTGCACGTGTGGGAGATGGGGCAGAGGAACGGCAAAATCCAGCCTTCAGTGGAAGGCAGCTGGGAGAGCCCTCTCCGGTGGGACCCCAGAACTCTGCTCGGCTCCCTGGGACTCTGCCCGTGGGCGGTGAGGCACGGAGGGGGGGCTTGGTGGCTTTTATTCCTCCTGGCCTCCCGCTCTCACAGCTCTCGACGGCAGCAGCGTGGGAGCTGTGGGATGCGGGAGCGCTTGCCGGCGGAGCCCATCCTCATTAGTTTCCCCACTCCCACGGCTGGCTGGAGCCACAGCCCACCCTGTGCCGTTTCAGGGTGACAGCAGGGGGAAGCAAAGGACCCCACACTACTGTGACTGTACAGCAGGGGGAAAAAAAAAAAAGCCATCAGCAAATTTCTTTCGCCGTCTTTTATTTTAGAGGGGGAAAAAGGAAAAAAATTGTTTATTCAGAAATCAGTAGAAAGTGGTAAGTACTTGGTTCGTTCTCCATCCAGTTCCCCCCTTCCCCACCAATGTGGCTGATAAAGCCCTTTGCAAACCGCCACATGCATCACCTTCGCTGTTGGCTCGTTTGTGTCTTGTGTCACCCTGGCAGAGGTCTGTTTGTTAGGTGGTTACCTGCTAGGTTGCCTTCCCATCGGCAGGTGACCATCTGGCTTCTCAGGTGTAATTACAGGTATGGATAATCTGCTGGAAAACCCTCGCTTCTGCCCGAGAAAAAGTGGGTTTGAGGGAGAGCCCCTCTGCAGGAGGAGTGACAGCATTAATAAAGATCAATGTGTATTTTGAGTCCATTCAAGAAGGCCCTGCAAGAAAGAAAAGGTTACCTGCTGCATTAGCCATCGGCAGGGAGCTGACAAAGTGCCTGCTCCAGCTCAGAAGGAACAATTCTGCCTTCAGCTGCCAGGTTTGCACAGTTCATCACCAATATAACTCCCACTGCTACATCTTTTGCATTAAGAAAATGGGCCCACACTGGGTCAGCCGAGGTAAAGAAAATGATGGTGTTTGACAGGTAACTTTGCATGCTGCTGGGCCAGCACGTGCACAAGCACAGCCACAGGCTGGTTCTTACACTCTCTGTGCTTTTCCCTGCAGCAAGGTCCAATATGCTGGAAAAAGCCCTGACCTCATGGTGGTGTGACTGCCTGATTGCCGTAGCCTTGCAGAGTGAAAATTTTGGTGGAGAAAGTTTGGCAGTAAAGCAGAAGGTGAGACTGTGGCCTTTATCCATTGCACCGAAGCAGGGGTTTATCTGAGCACTTAGACAAGGAAGCCATGCACTCTGTATAGCAATGAAGGGAGCAGATAGGCACTTCTGGAAGACTGGTGCTCTCCACCAGTGCTGGAAGAGGCACAGCAGGAAGAGACTGAGACACACCATTCAAGTGGCCAAACTGGACAGCTGGGCTTTCTGTGCTCCTAGTTCTTCTTTCCTTCCAGTGTAATAAAGCAGCTTCTCCCAGCAGAGAAAGCCTTTTTTCCAGTGGTTATTCCCAGGCCAGTGCCTGGCATTAGACATCAGCAAGGATTTCAGCTATGTCCATTATCACTGCCTATTTTTGGGGTTCTTTTTCTTACCCTCCACCAAGCTCTGAGGCAAGTGTGGGTTGCCTGTGTCTGCTGAGGTGATGCCATGGGGTGACACATCCTAACCCAGAGTGTTCCAGCTTGTGTGCTGCTCTCCTTGTGGCTGCTGAGGTCCTGGGCTGAGCTGAACAAAGGGACTCTGTAATGCTGACACTGAAGGCACAAGCCAGAGCATGCTCTCCTCAAACAAAGCCCCCTCTCAGACGAGGAAGGACTTTTACATCCCCACATAATACACATTTGGGGTTTTTTCACCAGGTGCCTTTTTGGTATGGGTTGCACCTCACCATGAATTTTCCTGGGTATGTAGTGGTTAGCATGGGGAGGGAAAGGGCCCTGCAGAGATTCTGTCTCCTTTCCAGTTTGTGTTCATTTTCAGTTTATTTTCACCCTCCATATACGGTGAGCATTTTTGCCACAAGGCATGCTCCTAACTTGATGATTCACAAGTCAAAATCAAAATAGAAATAGTCCCCCATCTCCTACATAATTTTTTCTTTTCAAATTGGAAGAGCCTAACTGTTTTCATAAATGCTGGATGCAATCACGAATGTTATATTTTCTTGTGTAAATTGTCGTTGTGTATTGAAATATAAACAGCCATTGGGAAAGAAATTCAGTGTACATTTTTTTCACTGTTCGAGGCAAAAAATGTGTACTTATCTGCTGAGAAATACTCTGCTTGTGCAGTGGAAACCAATCATCAATACCAACTTGCCAGCATTTTAATGATCGCCTGTGGGAATCCTGGAAATTATAACATTCAATCATCATAAGAAGACCACAGAAAAGAATAACAGGGACCAAGAGCTCCTGTGGCAAGTGTAGCCAGTGTTGACAGTCTCATTTAGTAGTACCATTAAATAAATTGATTCTGGTGTTTTTGAAGGAAAGTTTTAAGGCAGCCTTAGGAAGATACTGGGCCTAGAAGTGCTATCCATGCAGTGAGTCACTGTGTGCCCAGCCCAAAGTCTCCTGGGCTCTGAGAGCCATGAGGTGACCATCTCCATCCCCTGTGGTGGTCTGGAAGCCGCAGAGCTTGGTGCAGGGCAGAAGCTGTGAAATGCTTTTGCCTTCTGACACATGCGAGATCAGACCAGGCACTTTTCTCTCACGTGCATCACTGAGAAAATGTTTTGTGTGGCTGTCACTATCCATTACAGTGCCAGGTGAAGCCTGTTGCTGTGGACGTTTCAGTTCCTTGGCTACTTCCTGCAAGACTGTCTTAGGGAAGGGATGTTTATGTGCTGGTCTCCTTGGTAGTTTACTTGGCAGTGCCCAAGAGGTAAGGCAGAAAATGAGACAATATCAGACTGCTTCACACTTGCCTTTACTCAGGATAATTTATCACAATGTAATTGAGGCCTAAGGAATAGGAAGACAAAAGACAAAGCATGCTGGATAACCTCCAGGGAGAGTAACGTTAATAAAGTCTAGTAAGGGATCACTGCTCGTGTTTGCAGCTTTCTCTCAGTCAGGTTATTCAATGGGTCTCTTTTTCTACTTTAAATATGTATCATGCAAGCAGAATAGGATGAGATTTGCCTTGGTTTTGTAGGAAAGATTACAAGAGACAAAGGAAGCAGCTGTGGCTTGGGGTACCTGCGAACCTCCAGCCCCAGATGCTGGAGGATAATCCTGGGAAAGTAACAATAGATGTTCCCTGGGTCCATAGTCATTGTCTATCCGAGCCATAGTAATGAGCCAGATGTCCTCACCTCATTTGCTTGTATCACTGAATCTTCAATTACACTACCAAATTCAATCAAAATTGGCAAATAGATTTACAAGATATTAGAGGGAATAACCAGACAGCAGAACCCAGGGCAACAAATGCACGTGGTGTGTGTCCATAGAAAGCCAGGCTAAACCAAAACTGCAGTGCTTGAATAGTTACTAATGGATTAACTTCCTTCAGAATGTTTCCTATTTTCCTATAGGAAAAACAAAAACAAAAAAACCTACATGTTTATTTCATTTTTGTTGAATGGCATTCATGAGAGATTGTCTCCCACTCGCTGGTAGTTCAGGAGGTGAAGCTGTGTATTGTTCTGTGTAAAGAAAATTTTCCTTTAAATAATGAATACATTTCTTTAAAAATTCCAATCCTCTATTCCCCTGCTTATCCACCGAAGTAACAAATAGCTGAAATTAATGTGAGCAAAATTTACACACAAGCCCAGAATATTAACTGGGAAATTCCAGTACTCTTGAAACTTGCAGTAAGAGAAAGTGGAATTACAGAAAATATAAAAGCCAAAGCCCCTACTGAAGTCCATGTATTCTTAGTTTATGCCACTACAGAGTGTGCTAGACAAATGTGTAGAGTTTGCAAAACCCTTTGGGAGTCCCTGAAAAATGAAGTGGGGGATAAAAAGATTAGCTCCTCACACAAGGGCATAATATAGCTACTGAACATTTCTGTCTTAATTGTGCTTCGTGCTATACTATAAGGGAAAGTTACCACAGCTGAATAAAATGCTAAACTCCCCTAGCAGCAAAATGACTGCTTTAATATAGCAGCAGGAATATAAACAACTCACTTATAAGATATAGTTCACAAAAAAAGCTTATAACTTACAGAGGTTTTACATGGAATGAAAAAAAACAAAACACAACCCGCCTATGAAGCTACTATTCTTGAAATATGATAATCTAAATCAGAAGTTTAATTTGCACTTCTGCATATCAGAGTTAATATTCCCATTGCATACAGACATAATAAAAAGGGCTGTTCCATTGACAACAGAAGATAACATTGTGTGTGTTCATTTTTTTGATTTTCTCACTCATGAAATATGCCTTTTGCCACCTTTCAGTGCATTTGTCCTCCTGAGCTGGGGGATAGTGAACTGTATTTAACACTGTATCTGTTCAACAGAACTGAAGAGTCTAACCCCCCAAAAGGGAGGAGCACAATCCCTACTTTAACTCATGGGAAACAGAACCATGTGTTTGCTGTAGGGTAACTATGGTGAATGATAAAGGAGAAAAAGCAGGAATACCACAGAACAGCTGAGTGACCACAAATGAGCTAGGATGGAGTTCAGTGCAGCATCGATGTGTGTGGAGTGAGGAGTCTTCATTGCAGTTGTATGAATACGTGATTTCTGGGGAAAAATAAAGAGTGGAAAAAAGAAAAGCTTGCTGAGCAGCTGAGCTGAGAAATAGGATTTTGTTCACTCTCTCTAATGGATCAACTGAGAGCCAAACAGAGGTGTCTACCCAGGAATTCCCATTAGGGTCTGCACAGAGATATGGTCTGATGTGGTTCCCTAAGTGCATCCCACCTGGCCCACAGAAGGATATAGGTCTTGTCTTGCTAGCCCTGCAGAGAGGGGTAATTGAGGGCCACTCAAGCAGTTCTAGAAGCCTGTATTTACCTGAACGGTTCCTGCGCTCGCTCCATTTTCACTGTGACGTGGGGCTGGACACCTGCAGCGTGGGTAGATGCCCATACTGCTGACAGCCTCATTTCGTTATCTGCAGTATGGATTCTACAGTCATCCCTGTGATGTGTGCAGGCAGGAAAGACAGGAGATAGTTAAGTTTGTGTTTCTTTCTTCTGTAGGGCTGTGCTGGGGATGGGAGGTAGGGTGTGCTGTCCCTAACACAAGGGAGAAACAACCCTCCCCTCTATACATCTGGACATGTGTATTTTTAGGTAATGCATTGAAATCTGTACTTTGGAAGGTAAAATTCTGCTTTATGCAGCCACTCCAAGTCCCATAAACTGGAAATTACCACACTGATTCCTGATCATCATTGCCTGCCCACAAGGCCTAGGGTCAGGCTGCAGCTGAGAGGCCCAAGGTGTGAGTTTGTGCTCATGGGATGCTTGCGAGAAGGATCCTTTGGTGCCAGCCAAGGCCATGACTTCTCACAGCCATGTGTTGCCATGCACAGAACATCTCATGGCTTGAGAAGGGGGCATCTGGAGCAGGCCCTAAGCACTCTGTAAAGAAGTCACGTTATTCAACAATGACATTTCCCTCCATGCCAGTTTCTATTTGAGCAAGAGCCAAAGGGGATTCCCTGGGGAGCCCAAGACCTTCTTCTGCATAGGACAGCTTTGTGGGAGCAGCTCTCCAGGCAGCTGATAGAGTACAACAAATCCAATGGCATGTCAAATCCAATGTTTTGGGGTGCTTTTGGGTCTGTTCAAGGACTCTTCATATCCTGGGCTTCAGGTTCCAAAGGATTCAATTTTTGACCTAGTTGCAGTGGATGAAGGCTGGATTAGGAGCCAGATGAGTTTGGGGCTATAGAAAGTCCAGTTTCTGGCTATACCTGAGCAAGAAGACTCATGCAAATGAGCCATTTCTGGTGAAATTCCAGGCCTATTGATGCTCCTCTTGATGAAATTATGTCTCAGAGGTGTGCTGGCATTTAGGCTTAGGTTTAGGTTTCCCCATCCAGAGGGGCTTACTTGGCTGCAGACACGTCTCACCAGATGGCACGGTGCTCACAGGCTCAGGACAGAACCGGGGAGGGCAGGTGTCCAAGCAGGAGGTGTGGAGGTGTTCATGTGGTGTGTAAACACACCAGCAAGTTCCCAGACCCTGCTGGAGGGCTGCAGCTGCCCCTCCACAACGTTAGCATGCCTCAAGTCGGATTCCACTCAGAAGTGGGGACAATGTTGAAACTAAGTCATGTTTGCTTGCTCATTGAGGGGGCTCCGGTGTCTCCAGCACAGCCCTGGGGGGAAACAGAGAAGCAACGGTGTCCCATGCATTGAGCACACCAGATGGCAATACCATTCACAAGGTGTCTTTTGCTTTCATGCTATCTCTAAGCACTTCCCTAAGTCCTCTTCGACTGAAATGAGCTGTAAGATTCCCAGAGATAGCATGAAGACCAGTGGATTAGTGCTGCCAGGGCAGAGCCTGCCACAGAGCTTTCCTCACAGCTGTGTCCCATGGGCTGCTCTGTGTTCTCTTCAGAGTCTGCTTGGCTCAAGTCCTGCCTTTATCTAACAGGTACCTGTACTATCTCAGCTTAAAACACAGAAAAATTATGTTCGTTTTTTGGTGGGTTTTTGTGTTGTTGTTTTTTAATCTTGCCATTGTGTGTGTTCCCCTTTGAGGTGTTAAGAGCCAAACCACTGCTTTGGAACCCTTCCACAAAGACAGTCCCTTCTGGTGAGGTAGTTTTAGTGATTCCTTCCCTCAGTTCACTGATTACTTCAGGTTACTTACAGCCTAAGATTTACTACTTAATTTCCAGGAAAGCTTGTCCATGCTTTACCTGACGTGGTAAATCTACTATTCAAGCCTATCAGATCCACATGAATTATAATATATATTCAGCTTTTCCTTAATGCGCCTAAGGCTTTGCTGCTCAGTCTTGCATGAGGACATATTGGTTATTTGGTAGCTGTGAAGGCACTTTTTATCTGATCTTTGGTTTTAAGCTGTGAAATAGAGGTGATACTGCAATTTTTTCTCTCTATTAAATTTCTATTTTGGTTAAATTCTCCAGCATGATCACCGTCCTGTTTTGTATAAGCAACATGAAGTCTAAGTGCCAAGGCTGGTGGGACCCCTGTAGATTAACTTAATGAATAATAATAATAATAATAATAAAAACATATGGTGAGTAATTTTAATTGACACTGATGACTTTAATGTAATTAGGATTAGGAAAATACAAATATTTATATTTGCTAAAAATGTTAATGTATTTTGCTAAAAATTATAGCAACAGCAGAAAAGAAAGAAAGAAAAGGAAGAAAGAAAGAAAGAAAGAAAGAAAGAAAGAAAGAAAGAAAGAAAGAAAGAAAGAAAGAAAGAAAGAAAGAAAGAAAGAAAGAAAGAAAGAAAGAAAGAAAGAAAGAAAGAAAGAAGAAGAAAAAGAAAAGAGAAAAATCATTTCAAAAAGAGAGGTATGGTGTATCCGGTTTTTTGGCTCAATCTACAGTGTTCAACTAGCTAGTAAGAGAAAGGCTAAGGACATAAGCCTTATCTATGTAAATATACCAAAGATAAAGAATTCCTTATGAAAAATAATGATCAAAAAAAGATAGATCAAGTGAGTATAAATGGGCCATTAAATAGAATCTGATTTCCAAACCATCAGAGCAGCAAGGGTAGGAAACAACTTCCCATTACCTATAGAAAATGTCATTTATTTGGCTGAGAAGACTACCAGATGCACAAGCTCTTTGTTTGACCTGGAACAAACTGGTCTGAGACTTCAGATCATTTGCTGTTGCTCTAACTTTAAATTCATTAAATTAACCTTCAGTAAGACTGAAGGTCCTACTTTGGGGCTTGTTTTTTAGTTTGTTTTTGTTGTTTGGTTGTTGGTTGGTTTTTTTTTTTGCTGGCATTGATGTGTTTGGGGTAGGTTTATTTAGATGATTTCTCATTATTTCTGGAGCTGTGAGGCCATACAGTATGGAGAGGGTTGTGTGCAGGGCTCAGAAGGCTGACGTGGAAAGGCCTCTCTGCATCACATTACTGCTTTTGTGAGGTGATGATGTGATGGAGCAACTGTGAAAGAAGGACATGGAACCTGAGAACTCAAGAGGTCTTTTAGGTAAAGCTGAGTCTTAGAAAAATGGAGTTGTAACCAAAACTTGGCTTGATTCACCACTGGAAGGTGCCTGAAGTTGCTTCCACAAAACATGTGGCATGTATACAAAGCTTTGCCTAAAGTCAGTGAAGATATTTTGGGATTCTATAACTCCTCCCATCTCGTTTTCTCTCTAGAAGTACCTACTTCCCAAATCCAAAGATACCTGAGCACTTGCAGCAACAACAGATGGCCCCTCCTGTGCTCAGTAACTTTTCCAAGTGTACAGATGCTCCCTTGACTGATTTACCGCCACTCGGACAGAAATTAGAGCCTTTGGACAGGTGAGGAAATCTCTTTAAGACAGCTCCATATGTTGGTCAGAAAGTGATTACAGCTATTTTAGTGATGAATGAAGGACCACTGAGGCAGAGCAGTCACCCACCCACTTTGAGGTCGCGGCCCATGGGTACGCAGTGGAAGTGACAGTGCCGCACACTGGGTGGCATCTCGTGATCTAGGTATGACATGCATTCGTGTCCACTGCTCCTGGCCTCCTGTCTGGGAATCGGATCCAAACTGCAGACACTGAAAGATTGCCGTTGGGATGTCCCAGCTGCCATTAAGGCTAGTGGAGAGCTGCTCTGTACAGAGACAATGGGGTCTGTGGTGGAATTCAAGAGGTGAAAAGGGTCCTAGAACACTCCATACACAGAATCGATCTAATATCCAGTTAAAGTTCCAGTTATGCTTTCCTCACCAAAAAAAAAAGGTGTTGAGAGCTTCCCGCTCCTTATCCTTGAAAAGAAAATAAGTTTTTTACTGATGCACCAGAGAGCAAAGTTTTATCCATCTAGTCCTTCCCAGGAAGGATGTTACTGTAGCAGTGATGTTGAAAGCCCTTTGGAGTGAAATTCCTCTCCATATATTACCAGGAAATTTGTGTTGAAATGGCAAAGGATGAGGAGTTGAAAGCTGAAAGAACCTCTTTGCCCTTTTTGGTAATGGAATTTACTTTGTGAGGAGGAAAGAAGAAAAACAGAATGGAAAGAAATAATATATCCTACTGATGCAACTTCACAAATTTATGGCAGGTGCTCAAATGTCAAAAATTTACACCCAAAGGTTTCTTTCACCATATCACCACTGCAGATGGTGTTTATTGTGATTTTTGCTGCACTTGCACCACCAAAACCTCTTGTCTAGAAAAACAATGTTTTGCTAAAAATTCAGAAAGTATTTGACTAAACAATATTCTTTCCACCATTAGTCTTTCCCAGCTATAGCATCAAACAGGGAGCTGTAGCAGGAACACGAAAACATTCTGGAAAGAAGAAACACCTCCTGGAGGAAGGGATGAAGCAAACTGAGAGAAGAAGGAAAAAGCTTTCCTTTACTATTTAAAAGGAAGAAAATATCTCACCTGGGAAGAAGACTAAGAAGCTGCCTCAGAGAGCAAGACTTTCCTAATGAACAGAATTGTGTCTATCTGAACTATTCCTAATTAAAAAGCTGCTTTCTGAAGTTCAGACAAGGAGGTATTTTAGTAGAAGCTGCTTCCAGCAGAAGTACTGAGACATTTTAAAATACCTCAAAACAGAAAAAGCTGGAACAGATTTCCAAGGGTCATCTCCTAGCAATCATGATGGTTTTTAACCTTGATTTCTCTTACAGTCCTCTTGAAACATATCATTCTTCCTGCCTGTCCTCAGTTGCTGGCTGGACGATTGATTTTGTCATCAAAGAATTTGGGTGAATTTGGCTCAAGGTCTCACAAAGAGGTCACTGTGACTCAGTGAAACATTCTACAGCCAAACAGAAACTGAACACTTCTGTCTAAATTTTAAGACAATTTCAGTAGAAAAATAGAGACAAGTTCTGTCAGTAAACTGCCTCTTTCACGTCCTGCAGGATCAGGGCCTGAGTTGCACTAAACGTGTTTAAAATGTACATAATGAAAATATGGCATACTTTCACAGAGAAGGTGTTCAAATGACCAGAATTTCAAAAACTAGAAACATAAACCCAGGTTAAAATACCTACTCTAAAGACAGACCTGATTTTCTAATCCACTTATCCACCACTTCTTCCCAATGATTTCAGTGGAACCATTTAAAAGTCAGGCTACTCTCCTAAAGCAAGCTTTCAGGTAGATTTAGGATCACAGGTTTTCTTTTGAAAACCATCTGGTCTTGGCTGTATCTGTGCTCAGCTTTAGCTACATCACTTGTTTTAGTTCAAATAACACAAGATACAGTAGCACTTCCCTTGGCTGCCAAATTTAGTCATACTACCATAACGACACAACCTGAGAATGTGTCTGACATTTAGTGTGCATGCTGTTTGTGTCTTCCAGACAGTTTTCCTAAGCAGGGGATCTAGTGAGGGTAATGAAACCCACAGGATGGGTTTTATTATGCTTCAGAAGCAACCAACCAGCACGAATATGGAGCAAAGTCCTCATTTTGGCTCACAGCCTGCCTGGAGCTCAGTGACTCCTTCCAGCTCCACCCAGCATCACTGGACTTCAAATTAATGGTTCCAAACTTGGTGAAATTCTGTCACTGTAGGTGAACAACAGATCACAGAGAGACCCAGCTGCTATTAGGACTGCATTTCTCTAAGTGTTGCGTGTCTCTGATCTAGAGTTTTCTAAATGCTGAGTTTTCCGGCAGCAAGACACAATTCTTTGGGGCTTTATTTCTTTTGATGGTAAGAGATGGTAACAGAGAGGAATAATAAGTATCTTAACAAGTAAAGACATTTTTTTCAAATTCATTTTATATCTGTTCACATAAGGCCTCCCTCTAGTCAGAGAACAGATCTAAACTAGCATCAGACTGGTTAGCCATTAGTTCTGCACTCTTAGATTGTCTGCAGAAAATTATTTTGATGGCAACCAAAAGAGTGTTTGCAGACCTGCGGAACAAAATGATATAATATAGTCATTTTCTATGAGACAATAATGACATTTTAATTGAAAAATGTACTCTGATATAATTACCCTACATCTTTATAAGCCTGCCTCAGGAGTACAGTAAAAGAACAAATGGCAATATTTTTACTGTACTGCGTGAGAAAAGGCTCTCAAAGTCCTATTTGTATCATTTCATGCATGTTCAGGCAATGGAAGCCTCATAAAAGCAAAATGATTTCCTGATTTTCTCTGATCCAAAGGAAACTTTAGCCACACGAATTAGAGGCAGACTCCAAGGTAGGACTCACTCATACACCTGGGTGCCCTCTGCCCAGTATGTGTTCGGATATCTCCCTCAGCTTCCACCTGCAGCTCCCAAAGGACATAGGTCTCCTATGTGTTGTCTTCTAACAGCCCATCTGCAGAGGGGTTCAGTGTTAAAAATGTCAGAGATGCTTCTGTTTAGACACCTGGATTGCTTCCTCCATGTCAGAGTCAAATTTGTTTTCCTAAGAAATTTTCCAGCTGAACCCTGAAAGGGCAGGAGGGAAGAAGAAACGATTCCTTCTTTCTCCCTGCCTTGGGTTGCTGTTCCTCTGCCATGCTTTCAGGAGCAAGTCTTTTTTCACAAAGAAACCAGGCTGAAATTGCTGCACAGAGCAGGTTTTTATTTATAATGCAGCCTAGTCCCTCTGTGGAGCTGGAGGCACCATGCAAAAAGTCATAATAAATCTAATGAAACAGGATAAATAATTAAGCCCCTTGAATCCTAACTGTAGAATTGTGAGGTAGACTAGTGAACAGAAAAACAGATTTTTGTGGTCTTTTCATTGTTCAAGTTTCATGAATTTTTGGAAGCTGTAAATATTTTGGAGGAGTCTCTGAAGGGGCAGGAGGCTGCCAAGGGTCAGAGGGACAAGAGTTCCTCAAGCACCACAGGGGAAAAGGCAGAAGTGTCCATTCCTCAGACAGGAACCTGCTGATCTGGGATGCGGGGAACAGTGCAGTGCAAAAGGCTGGTCCACCCCCTCTAAACCAGAAGCACCTGGAATCATGGTGGGAAATGACTTAGAGAAATCCTAAGATAAGAATTTCTGGAAAGATCAGCTCCTCTGGGAGAAAGACGGCCTTTCTGGATGAGGACAGCCTTCTACGGGAAGAAAAAGAAACTCTGTGGACAGATAAAACAACTCTCCTGGAGAAGATAAGGAGGCCCTCCAGGAATATGAAATAGCCTTAAGGATTATAAAATGTCAATCTGGGTAGAGGCCTTTGGTCCCGAGAGAGAATATCTCCACAAGGATAAAGCATGAATTTTTTCTGCTAGGCTCAGAATCACGTGGAAAGCTGTGCATACTGAAGTGGATACTTTATTTAAGTAGTGATGAACTTCAATCAGTTCTCTAAAATAACATCTGACCTCCTTGGTATAAATCAGAGGAGGGGATTTAGTGTGATTTTCTTTAGAGCCATTGCACTCAGGTTTTCAGGACATCATTCATTCTTTTGAGGTTCTGCAGCCTAACGAATGGGGGGTACACCCCCGGTTTCCTGGCCTGTCAACAGGACATTTGTGGGTGAGTAAAGCCACAAGCAGGTGGGAACTTCATGGCTGAGATCATCTGGAGCTCAGAACAGCTCACCTAACTCAGTGCGGTATATATCAACTAAATAAGACACTGTAATCCCCAATAATTAAGGGTCACAGTTAACTCTTGAGTCTTAATGAGGCAACTTGTGCTGTTCCACCAGGTTTGGTGGAACGTTTAATTTCCCACTGCTCTTGGGAGCATGATGGGGACATTTACCTTCTTGGGTGAGCCTCCCTCATCAGGTGTCTGAGACAAGTTTTGGCATCAGCCTTGCTGCCATGGGCTAGAGGGCAGGGAAGAACTGGGAAGGATGACAGAAATCAGCAGTATGTGGGAAAAGTTGCAGGCTGAAGGGAAAGTTGGCAGCAAATCCCTCAGCAAGAGGGAAACAAATTTATCAGTTTGTGTATATTTGTGTGTGTGTAAGAGCAGGAGAGGGTGCACACAGGGACTGGGATTATTATTTATCTGCTGAGTTCATACTGCCAGTGTGGATATAGGAGCTTCTGACAGAAAATCCTCAACAATTGATCACTATTTAGCAATATTTCATAGAGTCATAGAATAGTTTGGGCTGGAAGGAACCTTTGAAGTTCACCTAGTCCAAGCCCCCTGTAATGAGCAGATCCCTGCCCAACCTGTCCTTGAATATTTCCAGAGTTGGGTCAGCTACCACTCCTCTGGGCAACCTGTTCCACTGCCCCACCACTGTGATTTCATGTGATGTGAGTACAGAAGCAGAGCCTTCTGCCAAGCTTTGGCACAACAACTGCAGCTTTTATTTCTTCTTAAGAAGCCAAACTCAGATGTTTTATTTGTTCAAAAGTTGAGCTGTACAGGCTGTTCTAGAGACAAATCTCCATTTGACCGTCTGTACATCCAGAAGGAGAGCAGGGGACAAAAGCAACAGTGAAAAGTAGCAGGTATTGAATTTTTCTCTGGAATGGTAGCATTAGTAGCTCATTCTCCTTCTATACAGGTTTTTAACACTGAATAGTCTCAAGGACACAATGTAAGAAGCCTTTACAGTTGCTGTTAAAGAATCTGGTACTTCTGTGACTGTCAGGCATTCTTAGGCTGTCACTCAAGGCTGTCACTCGAATTCAGTCCTTTGTGATCTACTGAAGGATAAGGCTGCCTGTCCTGTTTAATTTTGCTCAAGTTAAATTATGCACTATGTCTTTCCTGTCAAATCCATGAATATTTATTGTTCAATGAATAACCAGTCCATAAAAAAGCCAGCTGATTCAGCTAGGGTAGGAATGTTTTGCAACCTTGGTTATTATTATTCTATTATTACCATGTAAGGCAGAGATGAAAACGACCTATTAGACCATTCAGTGCAACTTCCTGCGAATTCAGGACTCTTACGTTCTCTTAGACTCTTAGAACTTTAATATTAGGTGCTATGGAGAAAAAGAACTTTTCAGAAAATAACAGTATTCAAAAACCGCTTGTCACTTAATAAATTTTAATGTCAAAAATTCATCCCAGTTATTCAAATGCACGAGTCAAATTAACATCCATTTGAACTAAAATTAGGTATGCTCTCTCTGTAAAAGAGCTCGAAGCACCTGAAATGCTCTTGGGAGAGCTGCTAGTCACTTCTGTCATGGCAGAGCAGAGCGGTGTTTCTCTGGCACTGTCGGTGACAATACAACTGGCGTGAAGTTTAAGGCATTGCACAGTGCAGCACACAGGAGCCAGAAGTTCAGCCAGAGAAAAGCATAAACCTATATGGTTTTAGACTGCTGGTATCTCCCCCCAAAATACTGCATCCACCTGGTAGCTTCAGAATGGTCTTTGCTTGGGTAGCATTGCTGCAGAGAGAACGTATGGAAAAGGTTATCCGGGGCTGGGTATTTGAAGTGGCCCTCTGCTCTCTGTCCAGCAGCTCTGGACTGAGGATGAATTTCAGTCATGAAGGAGATCTCTGCTAACTCTCCAGAGTGGTAAAGTAATGAAAGGAACAAATAAAATAACTCCCATATAGAAAAAAAGAAAAAAGCACTGTTACATTTATCACCTCTGCAACATGCCCAGGGAGGCTGTCAAGATGTGACATTCAGAGTGAAAAAATACACCTCTCTTGGAAAAGCAAGTCTGCTGATCTGGCACAGGTTGTCTGGAGGAGCCAGAAAAAATTATAGATGTCTGAAGAGGTGAAGATGACTGAAGGAAGGACTCACCTAGAGTGGAAGGATCTAAAGAAGCTGCCAAGCCCACCTGTGCCTCAAAAGCAGCTGTACCTGTAGTGCTCTGTGTAAACACTTCTCTAAGCTGTTTTTCTTATTTAATTCCCAGCACTGGTGTTTCAGAACCATCACTTTACCTCCAGGATTTTATTCACATTAATGTAATATAGTTTTTTCTTTCAAAGGTTTTGCCCAAGCAATTCACAGGAGGATATTTTCTGCTCCAGGCCACAACAAAAGTGGATATTATGGACTGCAGCTTTGTTACTCTAAAACCACGGAACATCCTAAAGCCCAAAGTGTCTTACAGAGGGGTGACAACTCCCACAGAAAGCAATAAGAGATTGAGTCAATACTAACAAATCAGCTTAAATAATTGGATGAGACAAAGAAATAGCTCCTGAGCTCACCTGCACAATTTTGAAATGCAGCAGCATCATCAGAAAACGTTCCTGACACATCTGTGGAGCTAACTCGTGGGAGAGACAGAACATGCAAAATGGCAAGAAGTCATTTAAGTCCTCTGACACGTCTAGATGTGTCACAAACAGGAATGGTAAGAGTGACAGAAGAAAATTAAATTTATTCAGTATACGTATGTGCATATTTAGCTGTAATTATCAACTCTATGTGTCAGTCATTGCATAGGAGGAATGTCAAAAACATGTAAGGCAGTTTTGTGAATCGTGGGAAATTGGAGGTATGGAGCTCATCCAGCTACATATAGAAATTCTGCTGCTGTTCTTCCAGTAAATCTGACTGAATTGTTAAAAGTCAGTGCAGAGAGTTTCCACGGAAATTAAGGGAAAAGATAGAATACTGTGACTGAAAATACCAAGTAGAAAAAAATAACCACACTTGAATCCTTCAGAAATTAACATCTAATGTGGATTAAAGAAGAGAAGAACCACAAGGAAACTATATTTTGAAAACAATTCTATAATACTGAAAATCTCTCTATTTCTCCCTTTCTCTATCTGTTTCTCTCCTCTTTTCTACTTTTTAAAAGTACTTTTTATTTTTGCAAGAACAACAAAAAGTTGTTTTTATTTAAAAATACTTTATTTATTGGTTGAACTAAGAGCATGATCTGCAGAGAGAGAGGGAATTTGAGATTCTTGATGTCTGGGGATTTTTGGGAAAATTTTCGTCTTGATCCAGCGATTCACTCAGTCTCAGAGGATCTGAAATCCCATATAAATCCATATTCACAATTAAAACTGGGATTCTGCTATTGCTACTTCACAGGGGGTATGAGAAGCGGGCAAGGAGAGCGCTCAGAGGAAGTGGTGAATTTGAGCACAAGCACACCTCCCCTTGATGATGTGGGCTTTTGTCAAAAAACAAGACAACACAGATTTGCACCCAGGATCTTCAAAACCCACAGTGGCAGCCCTGGAGTTGGACAGATAAGCAGAGGTTGAATCTTGGTTCTTTGGGTTTGCGACACGTGACAGAACCACCAAGCAAACAACCAGTTTCCCTGGGGTGCAAATTTTCCTCTTCTTCTTTGTGACTGTTGTGTGTGCACTGCTGTGTGTGTGTACACAGACACAGACACAAAGTGAGAGACAAGTGGCCAGGAACCAGTCAGTGTGTGCACTGCAGGCAAAACACTGTCACCTCCCTGCACTGGCCCTGCTGTTAGAAGCGTTGCGTTAACGACTAAGAGCAGGAGCTGTGCAGCCACGGATTTACCAAATCTCAGCTTTAAAGCTATGGAAACAGGCAACCTCAGCATGTGACAACACACCTTCCCTGCCATCACCACCTTCATCAGCATCCTGTGCCTCACCACACTTCTCAAGAACGGCGTGGAAAAATTAGTTAAGAACGGTAATTTTCTGGTGTGAATGGCAACACGACTGCTCGCCTTTCACATTTTTAACGTGAGTTACAGCATCATGATTTTGCTATCCTGCAGTACGGCTTTCTGACTGTTCTGGTGTGAGAGCTTTTCAAGAAGAATTACTGTTATTAGTCTTTATCTTCATGTGAATGTTATCTGTCCAGAGCTCTGCTAAGCTAGCCTGAGAACACCTAAATGGAAATTGGGTTGAAAAGCTGTTATTGGGCTGCTCTACCTAACAGTAAATTTTCAGGTCATGTATAGATTTTCGTTCCTGTTCCTCAAGATTTGTGGCTTGACTGTTGTACTGCGGGAGGGAAAGAAAAAAGTGTGAACCAAGGTGAAGTCTCTCTGGAAGCACAGCAAGTGCTTCTTTTGTGAACATGCTCTCTGTTGACTTAACAGCAAGAAAACCAGCCCTCCCTTCATACTCCATTACAATTTCAAGCTTCAGCCCAAACACACCAAATCCACTGAAGAAAGAGCTGTACATACTCCGGTTGCTTCATACCTGTCATATATGCACCAAATGTGTCCTACATTGGTTTTACATCATACCAAGATAGACAATATTTTCTTCTCTGTGGCACTCAGATTTGCATCTATGCAATTAACAGCGATGTTTAATTTAAAAAGCCAGCCAAGCAGCAGCCTGATGGAAAGGCTTTGGTACTGTGAAATTGAGAGATGAAGAAATGACCTGTGACCTGAGCTTTTGCACTGTTCACTCAGGATCAGCGCTTCCCTGAGAGCTACAGCTGAAGACTGGCAGAGGTGGAACTGATTAACAGGGCAGATATCACTTGAAGCATCCACCCTTTCCAAGGATGGGGAGAAGAAATTTATGTTAACTGATCTACCTTCTAATGAAGGCATAAATAACAAAGCCTGCAAGGATCCCCCTGCAGGGAGCCATCAGCCCTGCTCCAGCCTGCTGGAAAGCAGCAGCAGCAGCACAGGAGGGTGCTCTCTGCTTACATGGTACTTATACAGTACACTTATGTAGAATCATAGGTTGGAAGAGACGTCTGAGGTCATTGAGTCCAACCATTAACCTAAAACTGTCGTTTTCACCACTAATTCCTGTCACCAGGCATTGTATTCTGACATGGCACATGGTATTTTCCATTCCGAGTTCTCACAGGGTGCCACACATGGGTGCACGTACCCCATTGTTCTCTGGAGAGCTGTGCAGGGATGCTGTTGCCATTTTGAGGAACAGAACACGAAGAGGGGCTGAGAGGTTAAGGCTGAAAAATGGTTTTGTGGCAGATCTCTACTCCATCCATGGCACCAGCCTGCCAACAGCACTTAGAACACTCACAGTCGGCAGCTTTCAAAAAGTGTGGTAACAACTGGAGATTCCAAACACCACCACTGTCTCTTGTGGCTCCTGGCATACATATCTCTGTGACAGATAAAAATGTGATGCTTTTTAGTCTTGACCCACTCTGTTGCAGATATTTATCAATTGTGAGCTTATGTTAAATCACAGGTATGTTCCATCTCCTTAGTCTCGTGATTAAACCATTAGTTATGGTATATCCTTGTTTTCCATTTGAACAGCCCATTTACTACCACTGATTCAAAATACAACTTTTTCACAAGGCCGTTTTTCAACACCTGAAGTTTTTTTTCTTAGTCCAAGGGTGACAGCTGACTCTAGCACTCTCTGGAGTCATGGTCCATGGCTTTCCTGGGGAGTCCTCTAGACAGCCCTGCTTTCCAGAACCTGGCTTTCTTGATCCTGAGTAAAGACACCTCCTGCAGCTCCAGCTGTGGAGAGGACCAAGGAGTTCATGAAAATCCTTGGCTGGGGGTGTTTGGGGCTGGCAAGGAGCAGCTTGTGGTGTTCTCTTAGATCCCCACACCTAAATGGTCCTACAGAGCATGCAAGGAATTTACTATCCTCCGTCTGGGTTGTCCTCCATGTGATCTTAATTGTCATTTCAAGATCTCAGCCCTTGCATTGAATGTTGTGTTGGAGCAGCCCAGCCCTGTTCAGCCTCAAGCCTTCATCCTCCACTTGGGATTGCCTGGTTCATGGCATCCTACCTGGAGGGAGGCAGCAGATTATGGTATAACCTACAGCTAGACACTTTGAGGAATAGAGAAAATACACCAAAATAAAGAAGGCAGAGGGGCTGGCTGGAAAGAGTGGACATGGCCAGGAAAACACAAGTGGGTGGCAGCCTTGGCCAGCACAGCCCTCCTCATTATGTGCCAGTTTCCCACTGAACAGCAAATAACAATGACAAATACATGTAAAGTTTCATTGCTAAAATGATTTGTATTTTGGGTACAGATGCTGGACTCTTCAGTTTAATGTTGGCATGTGAAATTATCAGTTTGCAGCCTCATGCACAGAGACAATAACTGCTGCTGCACACATTGTCAGTCCTGTGTATTTTTAGATTCTTGTAGGCGTTTGTAGTCATTTCAAAGTGCCCTGATGATTTTTTTCACATTTTCAAGCAGGCATGAAGATGGTTTCCTGAGCTAGCTCGGTATAATGACCAGTGTGGAAAAAAAAAGCCAAGCAACTCTGTTTTTATTTCAGGTCCAGAGCAACTCTGAGGCTGCACAGACATTTCCTTTCCTTTTGCTTCCCATGTTAAAGACTTTGTGATGGCAGCTAGAAGTATTTTTCATGACTCTGCCTATTTTACCATGTCCCCCAGCAGGGACATGCTGCTCAGGGGTTGCAGGATAATTTCACCCACAGGTACTTAGGATGGGGCTGGTTTTCTCCCTTGGGTTCCCTGAAGAAATACCGCCCTTAGGACAATGATAATTGCACCCAGTTGCCTTAATTGCATTATAAAAGAAAACCTGTGAAAATTAGATTTTAGTGAGTTCACAGTTCCTATGAGATCAGCACTCAGTTGTTTGAGAAATAATGTCATTTTTCTACAAGAGTCTGGAAGGGCTGGGCTGAGTCTTGCAGAGAACTGGGGCCAAGGAGCCACAGGAGAGAGTTGGAGGGCAGCACTTGGCTCCTTTCAACTCACCCATTGCACGGATGCAAAGTGGGGTCAGGAAGTGGGGGAAAGCCCCAGTCAGGGCAAAGGGGCAGTCAGGGGTGGGCAGAGCAGGAGTGGTCAATCCCACCAGCCAGGGAACAGAAAATGTGGGACAGGTTCTGTACAGCTCAGCCTGAAAAGGAGGTGAGTGGAGACCCAAATGAAAAAGGTCTGTAAAGTCCTGACAGGCACAGATGAAGCTACTAGTCTTCACTATTACAAAATTCAGGAGGCATCAAAAGAAGCTAGCTGCATTCTTATGAACAGCATTCCCTGCTTTAAGTGGTCAGCATTCCCTAATTTCCAGACATTTATTTTTAAATGCCAGCCCTTTCCAAGTCTTCAGGGGTTTGGAGTACATGTCCCTAAACATAATGTTTAAATGTTTAAACCAGAGACAACCTTAATTCCCCTTTAACCAAGGTCTTCTGCAGGGTTTTGTGCTGGGTGCCAGTCAGTCAGCCATTTCCAAGGAACTAGAAGTATTTTAGTACCTGCAAATCCATCAAAGAGGTCCCGCATGATTTTTTAGGTCACATTTCTGTGAAAATCCTCCCATGCTAAAGGATGATTTCTGCAAGGGACACCAATACCACAACAAGCTCCAAGGTATATCCACAAAAAGGAAAAGCCAGGGCAAAGCAGGTGAAGAAGGGAGTATCCATGCAGCCTCATGCTCCTGTTGTGCTCTGCTGTGTCCCTGCTCCAAAGGGCTCTTTCTGACCTCTTCTCACCACTCCCAGGGCTGGCACGAAGCACGGCTGCACAAGGACAGCGAACACAAGAAATACTAGAAACTCTTGGCAGCAGCCTGCTGGTGGCTGCCCCAGGGCCTTCCTGGGCAGCTGGGTATGCAGCAGTCCCAGTTTCTTACTGCTACACTGCTAGACAAGCTTTTATTAGAGTCTTGCAGGAGCTTAGGGTTTGTTACTGCCTCAGCAAAAGCATTCCCATTCTCAGCAATACCAAACCAATTTATGGGTTCACATGGAAGATACAGACACATCAAAAAATTCTCATCATTTGGTTTATTATATGTTCTCAACAGTCTATTTGGTGCCAGTATTTCTTGTGTTAGATGCTGTCAGTAAATCTGTCCTCCTCGTTTATCAATTAATGTTTGTACTGAAAATGTACCCAGCCAGTTTAACTCACTGAGCAACTCTGCAGTGGTTGCAATTATGGCTTCTAAATGTCCAACACTGCAACTGCAATCAGTGGTAGAGATCATCCACGGTATGTCCTCTCATTCTCCAGAAACAGTCAGAAGAAAACAGTAGTGAGAGACAAAATAACCCTCTTGTTGCTTTTAAACATCAGCTGCAGCCTACAAGTGGCTGGAGAAAAGAATCTCTCTGATTAAGCTGTAATCAGCATTGTCTTTTTTTATTACTGTTAACTGAGTTTGACAAAATATCTGGAGAATCACAGCTAAGCTCCATCATCACCAAGATTTCAGTGTCTCTGCTAGAAGAGAGTTCTCCGAGTGTGCTGGAAAGACCTGAGACCACCAATCCTGTCACTGAACTGACCCTGCTAAAGGTTAACCTGGATGAGGGGGCAAAGTGCACTTGCAGCAAGTTTGCTGATGACAAACAGGCAGAGGTGGCTGATACGCCAGAGGTTCGTGCTGGCATCCAGAGAGAACACAACAGGCTGGGGAAATGGGCTGGAAGGTAGGCCATAAGGTTCAGTAAGAAGTACAAAGTCCTGCACTTGGAGAAGAGCAATCTGAGGCACCAGTCCCTGCTGAGGGCTATCCATCTGGGAAGCAGCTTGGCAGAAAAGCACCTGGGAGTCCTAGTGGACACCAAGCTGATCATAACCCCATAATGTACACTTAGGGCAAAAAAAGTGAATGGTGTCCTGGGCTGCATTAGGAGAGGTGTTGTCAACAAATTGAGGGAGGCTATCCTTCCTCTCTGCTCAGCTCTGGTGAGGCCACTCCTGGAGTGCTGGGTCCAGTCCTGGACTCCCCAGTACAAGAGAGACTCCGATGAAGGGCCATGAAGATGATGAAGGTTGGCGTACACCTCTCCTACGAGGAAATGCTCAGAGAGCTGTGACTGTTCATCCTGGGGCAGAGAAGGCTCAGAGGGATCTCGTCAATGTGTATAAATACCTGAAGGGAGGGTGCAGAAAGGACACAGGAAGGCTCTTTCCAGTGGTGCCCAGTGTGAAGACCAGAGGCCACGGGCACAAACTGAAACACAGAAATTTTCCCCTGAACATCAGGAAGTTGCCACTGTGGAGGTCACCAAGCACTGACATAGGTTGTCAGCTTTCAAAAGCTGTCTGTAAGTGGTCGTGGGCAATTGAGCTTAGGTGGCCCTGTTTGAGCACGGGAGGTTGGCCCACACGACATCCAGAGGTCCCTCTCAACCTCAACAATTCTGTAGCTCTGTGAACTTAATTGCTCCCACCACTGTGTGCTCTTAGCACATTGCTCTTTCACATCAAAACTTTCTTCACAATAAAGTGACATGGAAAAAAAGTGACTCTTTCCAATTCCCAGCTTCTGGAGGCAGGGACAAGCAGCACATTCCCGTATGGTGCAGGAAATGCATATTCCCAACACGATGCCTCGTGATCCTTGGCGCAGGACCAGCGACAGTGGGAACAGCATATCTGATGTGGGCAGAAAGACAGGATGTCCACATGGGCTTTTGTGGCTGAAATGCATTCCCCAGCTTTCTGAAGCCATGGGAAATTCTGATTCCTGGCTCTTCCTGTCATCGAACCAGTCTTGTCTTTCTGAGTGGGAAAGCCACCTCCCAGCTCCCTGGTAATTGCTTTTGTGGTAAATACAGTTGGGGCTGAATAACACTAAAAAAGATAACTTTTCTGCAATCAGTATTTTTTCAAAAGGAGCTGGGATTCAGCCAAATGCTAATGAAGCCAGAGGGAAATGGGAACTGGGCCATTCCTGAAGCAATGAAAAGGCTTTACAAGCAGTTTGAGAGCTGTATCGTTTTATTCACAAAACCAGACAGATACTGCCCTTTTCAGTCACTTTTCACACTTGGATTTTCCATTCATTCTGCAGTGTCATTTAAATCCTGCACTAGTATTTTAATACTAAGATTAAAGACTTCCATACAGTGGGGAAGTCCAAAACAGAATTTGAGAATATTAATTGAGTGAAAAATGGGATTTTTGAAAAACGTCTGAAATAACTTGTTTTGTGTGGAAAATAGGATGGGAAGAAAAGCAAAATGGAAAGAAACCTGTGCAAGAGGGACTGCCTAATATTTTTTAAGCCCAGGTAGAAAAAGAGATGTAAGTACATCATGCAGCAGGCATGCAGGGATGTAAGTTGTGCTGTCATGACTGCTCACAGGATAAATAAATGAGAGGATCTAATAGGTTCGACACTATAGCCACCTGCAAGAGCAGCAATAAACTGAGGCTGGGAGAACTGCTTGATCACAAGGAGCTACAGGAGAATAGACGGCAGGGTGAGTGGTAGACAAAAGTTTTGGAGTCTAGAGGCTTGCTCTGTGCCCCAGCACCTGTCTGAACAACTCACCAGATCAAAGAAAATTAAAAAAAAGACATTTCTGTTTCCGGCTTTTTTGGTTCTTGTGTGTTAAAAGTTCATCTTTGCTGAAGCCAGTGCATGCATTGCAAAAACACCGTGGCCGTTCACAGCAGCAGATGTGTGTGTGTACAGCACAGTTAATTAGACAGGGAGAGTGTTAATGCTGGTGTAGGTGCTGTCATCCTCACCACACCCTCTGCCACTCCTAAACGTGTAATTTGATTGATAAAGTGAGCAGAAGGAGAGCAGGCAGAGGAAATGCTGTCATCAGCGCAGATGGGTAAACGTGATGCACAAATACACTCAGCCTGGCAGAACCCTAAACCTGCTCATTTCGTTGCTCTTCAGGTCTCTTGTTACAGGGGTTTCCAACAAATTTATTTTCTGACTTACTCATACAAGGTGCTGAAAACGACAGAAGAGCTGATGAGAATGGGGAGGGTGGAGAAGACGTTGGGAGAACAGTCATACATGTCTGAATCAGAGACCAGTAACCTCTCTGCTGGCAAGTTATGCTTTTGTTCATTTGTTATTATGAAGCTATAAGTTAGTTTTTTCAAATTCAATTTTTATTTTATTGGTGGGTTTTGAGGTTTTTTACAAACAAGTCAAGCAATCAGGAGAACAAAGCAAGATAGTGATGAAGAGAGCTGAAATGCAAAACACCCTTGTTCTGCTGGGGTCAGACATCACTCAGGTCACTTCACCTGTGCCTTAGCTCAGCTTTTTGTAAGATGCAATCAAAGCTTTCCTAGTGGAAGTGGCTTGATGTTTTATTTCTGTAAAACAGCTTTATCTCAGGGCTTACAGTTAATAACTGCACAGGGAGTAATTTAACAACATTAACAACAGCAATGACAGTGTTATCAAATCAGTGGTGTGTTTTCCATAGAATTCAACACTTCTTTTCAAAGGAGGAAAATGGTGGGGCTGCTTTGGGCTCAGCCTTGTTTTCCACTCCCCCATCCCCTGCTCTCTCTGGCCTAAGATTCTGGAACCAGACTTTCCAAGTAAAGTTGCTTTTCTTGTTACTTTAAAGACATCTTGAGAGGAAACCTATCTTTTCTGCTTATATTTGTCCAACCTGCTTGTTGTTTAAGCAAGAGGACCTCTTCCTACAGCTTAGTGTGTTCAGAAGGGAGAACTTTCGGCCAAATTCCCATTTCCTCCCTGCTATTTAAGCTTGTAAAGTTGTTGGTGTAACCATTAATAACTGGGTAATGGTTTCCTTGGAGAAAGTAGTCCTGATCTGACATCTCTTTCAATGCAGAGGTGCTGTGTGAAACCCACCTTGGACTTGCAGGTTTTTGGGTACTCCTGTCTCCATCTGTAGGCTGTGGTGGGTGCTGATCAGACCTTGGCATCCCTCTGAATGACTGAGGCTTTCCGCTCTCTGAGATCCTCCCGTGAAGTGCCCTCGTTGCCTGAAAATTCAGGTGCCCCCCCCTCTTCATAAAAGCAACCTGCACGTCCTGGTTTCTCTCAGCCCTGCACTTGGGTCACAACAACCCCTTGCAGTGCTACAGGCTGGGGACAGAGTGGCTGCAAAGTGGCCCAGCAGCAAAGGACCTGGGGGTGCTGGTTGACAGCCACTGAACATGAGCCAGAGTGTGCCCAGGTGGCCAAGAAGGCCAACAGCATCCTGGCCTGTATCAGCAACGGTGTGGCCAGCAGGACCAGGACAGGGATTGTGCTCAGCACTGGTGAAGCCACACCTCAAATCCTGTGTCTAGTTCTGTCTCTCACTATGAGAAGGACATTGAGGTACTGGGGCATATCCAGAGAAGAGCTTACACCTCACTTTGCTCACTCCGACTTTCTCAGCCCACCTTTCCCACCTGTGGGTACCTGCACCAGCTGAGTGCCTCCCCCATGGGCATGAAGAAAGCAGCATGCTACCCAAAAGCCTTGCCTACCTCTTGTTCATCCCTAAGATGATGATGCACTTAAAAAGCTCCACGGTCTGTAAAGAAGATGATCAAACAAAAGCTTCTGAGTAAGTTAGTTGTGGCACAAATATATTGGCAGATGTATGGGGCTTTTAAATCCTCCTGCCTTAGCAAGAGAATTAAATTCCCAACACAAATGGCAACTGTGCAGCAAGATTCTGACATAATTACTGTAATTATATTGTCTCTGCATTCTCTTATAAATCAGTGACAGTATCTATTTAATGAGCCCTTTCCTGTTCAGCAGGTTGCTCCCAGCCACTCAGATTTGCAACTGCAATGCAGAGGTATCTTAAAATAAAATTAACCCTTGGAAGTGAGGCCCATTTCTGAAAAGATACAGGAGAGTCTCTCAGGGACTGGCACCGCACACCCTTCCCTGGAAGGAACACATGGGCAGGCTTCAGAGTAAGAGCTGATTTGCCTTGGTGAGTAAAGTTTTGGCAGTGCTGGCTGCGTGAGCTGGGTGTGGTGGACGTGAGCGCTGCCAGGATGTAACCTGCTGGCAACCTGTTCGTGGGCTACGCGTGGCTCAGCCTGCAGTGGTTGATGTTGCAGAGTCTGATGCGGTGCCCTGTAGGAAAGCCAAGGGCTGCTGTGACTTCCCCTAAGGTCTACTTAAAACAGACAAACAAGCACTCTTGCACCCTCAGCTCCCAGGGGAGTTCAAACTCACACCACAAGGTGCAAGTTTGTCCTGAGCATGCAGGCACCTTGCTATGACTTCCTGCAGCTTTTCTTCTTGAATCTCAGCTTGTCAAAGGAAAAAGAAAGCAATTTCAGCAGATACATCTGTGCAACTCAGGATTTACTTAAACATCAAATAGTATGAAGCACCAATTCAGAGTTCAAGGCAAGCACACTCTAGCCTGAAATCTATTCCTTGGCTATATAATATAGCCAGACTAAAATTTTAGACATGAATTAAACTATCCCTTTACATTTTCCCCTTGCTGGTAACCAGCAGTGAATGTACTGGATCTTCAGATGCTTTGCAGATTAAGGGGTTTCTGTGGCTTGGGCTGGACCTGCAGTGACATCTCGTGGTCCCCCACGAGGTGAGGTGCTGGCTGCTGAGTGGCACAGCTCCCCCGACCCAAACCTCACCCGATACCCCCAGGGCAGTGAATAGCTCAGCGCTGACCAGCAGAAACCTCCCTGGGGGCACACTTCCACCTGGGGTGGCTGAATGCCCCGGGGGATACAACACACACCTCCCCCTGCCACATCCCTTCACCTTCACCTGCAGCAATCATCTCTTCCGAGATGCAGCAAAACTTCAGAAGTCATCGTTTTAAGCATGAAGGTAAATCAGTCATGAAAATCAGATCGTTGCACAGAGAGCCTGTGGGTGGGCTGTACTTGCCTGCGAAGGCTTGGTGCTTTTAGCTGCAGACGAGGAGAGGAGTTAATCTGTCCCCTCCTGTGCTTATGTCTGTCGGAGACTCACATGTGAGCAGGATGTTTTGCGCTTCACCACTTCTTTTGTTGTGACTCTCAAACAATTTCCCACTGAAAACCAACAAGCTTGCTGTTGGCATCTTAGTAGAGGAAATTAAATCCAACATTTCAGTGTTATCTGATTTCACATCCCTGCACACCATTGTATAATTTCACCACCTACTCATTCTTTTTCTTCACACGCAAGTGCATTTAGAGAAAGTACAATCCTTGGACGAATACTTAGTCAGAGAAAGGTTGTAATCAGCTCAGATAGAAATCAGACAGCTTATTTTCTCAAAAAAAAAGGGGAAAGGAGGAGGAAATGAAATGGAATAATTTCTTTCCTGTGTACTTAGGGCACAAAAACTTGTATGGCAAAACTATAACAAGAGAAGAAAAATAGTTGAAAAACTTAACAGGCAACAGTAGTCCTGAGCTATTGCAGTAAAAATAGCATGAAAGTCAAAGATCTGATTCATTAGATGACTTATGTGTTCATTAAAAAAGGAATTAAAAAGTTATAACAAAAGACTGCTGAAATTTTCCCAGACCAAAATAGCTGGATGTCCCCTGTAAATCATCAGATATATCAACACTTACCATCAGATAGGCAGCAACTGAGTCGTGCTGGGAGAACATGCACAATGCAGACACCTAAGATCAAAACCAGGATTTGAAAAGTTGCTCTGTACCGTTGTAATCCATCAAAATACTCAGTTCTAGGAAGGAGGACAAGTGTGGCACACTGCTGAGCACCTCGGGCACTGAGCTTAGGGAGTCCATGAGTCCAGCCTCTCGGGCACCTTCCTCCAGCTCTTTTGCTGTAGGGGCAGCACCGGTGGCAGCGGTCCCAGGCCAGTACCTCACTCTGCTGGGGGCTGCAGGCAGGTGGGCCCGGTGGGGACAAGGACAGTTCGTGATTACATTATGCAGAAATGCAAACGCTGAGCTCCCCCTCATACACCCCTCCAGTGAGACTGGATGTGCATCAGGAACTCAAGTTTGACAAGAGCACATGATCACGAGTGTCAGGACTATCACCTGTATTTCTTTTTCTTGGCTATGTGTAACAATTCTAACTTTCTCATGGACATTTTTGGGGGTGTTGGTTGATGAGCAGTTTAACATGATCCAGCAATGTGCCCTTGCAGCTCAGGAAGCCAATCATATCCCGGGCTGCATCCAATGCAGCACGGCCAGCAGGGCAAGGAAGGCAACCCTGCCACTCCGAGACCCCACCTGGAGTGCTGCATCCAGCTCTGGGGCCCCTGACATAAGAAGGACATGGACCTGCTGGAACAACTACAGAGGAGGCCATAAAGCTGCTCAGAGGGCTGGGGAACCTCTCCCATGAAGACAGGCTGAGAGAGCTGGAGCTGTTCAGCCTGGAGAAGAGAAGGCTCCAAGAAGTACTTAGAGCACCTTCCAGCATCTAAAGGGGGCTACAGGACAACTGGAGAGGGACTTTTGGCAAGAGCCCGTAGCGATTAGACAAGGGGGAATGGCTTTAAACTGACAGAGGGCAGGTTTACATTAAATATTAGGAAGAAATTCTTTGCTGGGAGAGTGGTGAGGTACTGGCACAGGTTGTCCAGAGAAGCTGTGGATGCCCCATCCCTGGCAGTGTTCAAAAACAGGATGGACAGAGCTCTGAGCAGCCCAGTCCAGTGGAAGGTGTCCCTGCCCATGGCAGGGGAGTTGGACTAGATGAATTCTAAGGATCCTTTCAACCCAAACCATTCTACGATTCTATGATTTATACAAGTTTCATAGCCATTCAAGTCCTAAGACATTATCCAAATATAATGAGCAAACCTTTTCCCTTTCATTTCAAGTATGAAATAAGTCAGTCTTTCTTCTGGTTTTTCAGCACTTCTTGAGACCAGGATAGTGTGGTCTGTCCTCTACTCCAATAATTTTTTGGTTCATATTACTTTCACAGAAATAAGAGAAAGCCCATGTGGGGAGAAAGTCAGGAACTGGTGTAAGGCAGCTGCCTGCCCCAAGGCAGGATTCACCTCTGGCTAGCACTTTATCATCAAATATGTGCCTGATTGCCATGTTCATTTGAAGAGCCCCCATCTGCAACCTCTTCCAGAACTTCACAATCTTTCCTGTTACACAGCTCCTCCCTGGTGACTAATCTGAACATTCTTTGGTTCAATAAGCCTATTATTTTCTTGTTCCAGTCACCATGAACATAAAAGACACTGAAAAGATAAAAGGAATAAATTGTTCTCTTTGTGTCTTGAGACTTGTATTTCCTTATGGTATTCTGTAGGCAAACCTACTCAAACTCCTTCACTCTTCTTATATTTCTCATTCTCATATACTTATGTTCTCACGTTTTCTAGATTTCTGTTAAATCTCATTGCTCTTCTCTGAACCGCTTTTCCCTAACAAGCATGACATATAAAACCAGACCTGCTATTTCAGCTGCTGCCTCTCCAGAGCAGAGCAGAATGAGGTATTTTGTCATATGTGTGATACAGTCTTTATACCTCTCTCTGTTTCTCTTCGTTTTGCAGCATCACCGTAGTGTTAGAAAGAGTCACAAAATGAACGCCAGACAGCTGCCTGACCTTAGCCAGCTGCATTGACCTTTAATTCCTCTCTGTTCTGTTTGCAAAGTTTCCTGTTCTGTCCGATTTCCCAAGATGATTTTGAATCCTGTTGCTACCCTTTAACATGCTTGCACCTCACCTTTCTCAACATGAAACAACACTGTCTCTTTTTCCCTCCTATATATTCTGCCTGAAATAGATCACAAAGCAGTCACAAAACCTTGTGCATATGTACCCTGCCATCCAATAATCTCTGTTTATGATCTTTTTATTCTGAATCCCTCAATAAAAAAAAAGAAAAACACACATAGTTATTTGTTTGATTTGCTTTTTTTTTAAAAAAAACCATCTTTTTACTGTAAGGACTGGTAAGAGAACACAGAATAGTAAAACCTCAGACTCTCTTTCCTACAGGGACATGCATCTATGGCACATTTGAAAAGTGTGTGTGCTGTGAAAATAATTTCTACTTATACAGAGTTTTAAAACTGATTTGTAATTATATTTAAGACAGAGCTGAGAAAATAGGAAGACCTGCCCAATGTTTTTAGAAGAATTCTTTTCCTCTCCAACTTATTTTTCGTTTTTACGTTAGGAGAAGCAGGATTTGAACCCATGTTAAAAACAGCTCTATATGTCAGCCAATAAAAAGAAGTAGTTATTTCATGTTGTTTAGCAAAGTATTTTCTCTTTTTTCAGTTTCTAAATTAGACTATAAAACTCTGCTTACATCAGAGTCCCACACCTGGACAACATAGTCCTCTGGGGCTGGATCCAGTGCACCAAAGCTGTTGATTCCTACTGTCCTGACTCTAAAAAGTATTAAGGGGTGAATCTGACACCCATAGGGATGAAGTTTCTTCAAGCTTTGGTAAAGATGTTAAAGCAAAAAAAACAGTTGTCCAGTGCTTTGATTTCTCATTGAAGTAAAGAAGGGAACTATAACCAATGAAAAACATAAATAAAAATTTAAGTTACAAATTTTCCTAGTTCAGGTCTTGTCATTTATTCATACGATGGCAAATAGAAGCCCACTTTAACGCCTTTTTTCCACCTTTATAATTTAAACTTTTAGCTGCATTTTAGGCAACCAGCAAGCTGGGGTTAAGTTATGCAATAAGGTCACTCTGTTCAGCTACTCTGGAGTCACACCAGTGCTGGTTCTGCTCAGTCATACCAAGGTAAATACCACTTTTGCTCACACTGGCATAAATTCTTCATTCTGTCAGAGAAAAGAGACAGACAACTGCCCAACTCTAGGGAGCCCCCCAGGGTCGAGCAAGGTATCTTGGATAACTGGGACCAGGAACTGTTCTGCCGTTATGAACTTCAATAGGAATGAAACGGTTCCTGGTGGCTTAAAGGAGTTTGTTCCAAACAGGAATATCTGTAAACATAATGATGACTCATAGAAGATCTCTTGTGCAAGAAAGAGGGGGAAAGGGCTCATATGGAGCAAAAGAGAAAATCAAAGAGAGCAGTAGAAATGTGCATCAAAAGGATGCAATACCTCAAAGCAAGTGAAAATCTTTGAAAAAGATTTTTCAAAAAAAAAAAACTTTCAGAGAGGTATAGCAGGTGAAACAACAAAGCATTTTTGGTCCCAGGAGATGCCATGAATCCTAAATACAAAGTGTTCTCACAGTGACATTACTAGTTAGGATTCTGTGTAAAAATTCAACTTCTGACTAACTTCTGAGTTCCTTATGCCATTGCTAATTTCATTTAGGCACAAATTAATATTTGACAGTTCTGAAAATATTTTTGCTTCATGTGGTCTTGAAGTAAAAAAGTTTGAAAGAGTGAAAAGTATGAAATTTGGTTACTAGCAAAGTCACAGAGAAAGTTTTTAGACTCTGAAAATTAGGATTTTACATTATTTCCGTAAACGCTGTGTGCAAACAAGCCAGTTCATCATAGTGCCACAGATTATTTCCGTAACTAGAAATAACTGGTGACCCGAAAAAAATCCACAATCCATACAACCCAACATTGAGCTGAGTTGCAATTGTCTTATGAGCTGAAGGAATATTTCACTTATAACACTGAAGCTGTTGATGAAATAAGTCAGTCCCTCCCCTGTCTGGGGAGGAGGAACATTTCCCCCTGTACTGAGTCCAGTGCTTCAGATGTACTGTTCTTCATCTGCTCCATTTATGAGCAATGACCACTTGCCCCCTTCCTCCTCAATGAAACCATTGAATCTTGGCAGCCTGTCTGAAGCCAGGGAAGACAGGGACACCTGGCTAGTCTGATTCCAAGGAGATGGTTTGGAAGAATCCCTCCTCCTATCATCCAGTCCAATGTGAACACTGATTTGAGAGGGAGTGAGTGGCTTCATGCGGCCTTGAGCTTGTGCTTCGTAACTTTCTGTGTCTGGCTTCTTGTAACTAAGAGAAAAGATAATAACAACAAGAGGTCAATGTGCGGAAGCATCTGGCACTTGAACAAATTAGAAACTTCTGATAACCTAAATGTATTGAAAGTGTTTATACAAAAAAATAAATTTAGAGATGAATTACATATGTTTAAATTAAGTTTCCTATCTAATAGCTCACAATTAATTTAAAATATGTGGTGGCAAGAATATAATGGTTTCAAAAATCAGTTACAAAAGAAGGATTTTTATTACTACTTGAATTTTGAGCCTGCCAATTCCCTTGAGCCAAGATAAGCACAGACGGATAAGGCAGGAT
>WAAG01019834.1:8108-19278 GCA_013390105.1 Tichodroma muraria
AAAAGCAACTCACACAACAGCACAATTACTTTTTTCTCAAAGGGCAGTCATGCTTCCCTCAGCCAGCCTGAAAATCTGGTCCAAAAGCCTGTTACAGATTTTTCCTTCTCTCAAAGCCCTGAAGCTGTGACAAAATTAACTGAATGCAAATGTAGTTAAAACTGAAAGAGACCCCAAATGAAAAGTTTATTAGCTCAGTTGGTGGGACAGGGCTTACTCCTTGATACTCACCTACTCCAATGTGCTAGTGGACTAGAAAGAGCACTAAAACACTGCTGAACAGCTGTTGAATTCCAGCTTTCTGGTATTTTTGTGTTTATTTTTATAACTTTCTGCCATGAGATCTTTCCTGTGGAAAAGAAATGCATCAATAATGGCCCCTAGAACCAGTTCCAACAGTTCAAGAAGGAAGAAAAACTTCCTCTAATCAGTCTGAGCTGATTGAGCATGTGTGGTAGGACCTTTCACTGTTTTCTGAATTGAAATGAAATATGTCAAACCATTTGCACACCTCAATGTACACAGCATTGCATTTCCATCCTTTTTCAAACCGTTTTCTTCATTGCCAGTGCCACTAAATCATCGTTCCTGTGAAAATTACAGAAAACAGTTACTCCTGGTGGTGTGGAGAATATCTGTGGCTTGAGATATCTAGGAACAGTCACATGAGAAATGCCATGCAGATGGAGTAATTTATAAACTAGTAAATTCTGACTCTCATCCTGTGATACTCATGTAGATAGAGATATACATACACACACTTGGTATCTTGTGTTTTTATAAGAACATAGTATCTAGGTCAAAAACCTTATTTTAGACCCAAAGAAGAGCATAATTGCAATGGAGACTGTGGTTGCCACTCCCCCACAGATGCAGACTTCAGTGAAGGCACAGAGGGTCAGATGCCTGATGACATTTTTTCCATGGCATTCCCTCCAGCCTTACTAATCCTTCATCTAAGCTTTCCTTAGCCCTATTTTTAAAGGGGAAATCTGACCTCTGTCCTGTGCCCCTTTTTCTTTGCCCTTGTTTTGCATTTCCATGTTTTGCAATGAAGTTTTCTCTCTTACCCAACAGCTTTTTTAGCTGGAGAGAAACCATATGCCATGAGCTGAGTGTAATTCACAACAGCATCTTAAATGCATTTTGCTGTCAGGTTTTGTAAGAGTTTTCTCTCGTATGTATCACTTACTGATTTACTGGTGCAAACCCCCACAGCTTGTCTGCAAACATCCTGCTGTGTGCAAACATTCCTGAAAGGCAGAGCTAAGAGTTTAGCTTTTTATTAAAGTGAAGGCATACAGTTCTCACAGTTATCTCCATTGATACAGGATGAGATTGAGAGGTAGAAAACGTTAACAGTAGAAACACTGAGGGATATTTGGAATTTCATATGTGAGCACCCACGAAGGGTCATACATGATTTCATGTAGGTGTCCTAAATTTCCACCCACAGAAAGAGTGCCTTCTTTCCATGTGTGCAAAATACTTCTGAAGATTTCTCAGTATAATGCTGAATCCCTGGAATCTGAGTAACAATAAATATTTACATACAAACACGCTCCCAAAGAGAGAAACCTCTTTAAGTCAGTATATACAGATCCCAATAAAGAAGTAAGTTTCTGAGTTTTAGGTCGATTTCTGATTCTTTTAGTGTTTACTACCAGCAATACTGCAATTCTGTTACAAAGCTTTCCTGTATTGCCAGTTTGGGCTTTTTTTTTTTTTTAATTCTTCTCCAAACTTAATTACAAATCCACTTTGCTTAGCTTGTACTGGGACCCAAGTAGCCACTGAATTTTGTAGTAGCCACAAAAAGTAGTAGCCACTGAATTTTGCAGTCCATAAGTTTGAGTTACCCTTAGCAAACTAAGAAGTGGATGCTACTACCCTCTTTTTCATCTTGAGTGAGGCGTTTTCCCACAGGTGTGATGACTGAAAATTAGCATTGGGTAGAAAATTTAGGGTGAAACAAGTAATGGATTATGAGTGATTAACGACTTGGAACAATCCCTAATCACATAGGCGCCTGACAGCCCGGAGCCCGGGCTCCTGTTACAATCCCATTCTGTGAGACTCTGCCCCTCAAGAGGAGGCTTAGGGCTGAAGTGCAGATGACAGGAGAGTGCTCTTATCTGAAGAAAGGCTGAGGAGGCTCTTCCTTCTTGAAGAGATCGCAGAGTATCAGATTATCTCTCACCCACTGTCAAATAGAGTTTAGCAAATGTTTTTCTTATTTGGTATTTGAATATGGTTGTGACAATGTTTGGGCCAGTTGTAGCATATATTACTCTGACAAAGAGATGATAGCAAGCTGATAGATTGAGTCCTTGGCAAATCCCAACATGTGAATGTCTGTTTTTCGCCCTGAACGTCAAAGAAAAGTCTGTGATCAAAAATCATGGAATGGGAGCACCAGCGGGATTTCATTTTAATTCGCTGAAATGTTTTAGTCTGAATTTTAGTGAAAATGAAACCCCATTAGCATGTCTCAAATGTTTTCTTGTCACTGTCTGAAAGAAAATAGATTGCATGAGTTCATGCCACCATGGCCTTATGCTGATGTCATCATTTTCCCTAAGGGTCAATCTCCCTGTGTGGAATGATTTCTCACTGTCTGCACATAATCACATGACTCTCAGGACTACTCTGAGTGCACTGAACAACAGGAGACAGTCATTTGTGAAACTCACTACAACAATGCAGAGCATCAGGTCCATAATGTGATTTCCACAAAACAATACTGCAAATGATTTTCTTAATTCACAGTGAAATATTTCAGGAGAGCTCAGAAAAGCAACTTTGTTGTGGTTTGGGTTGAGCAAGGCTAAATACATTTTTCCAAACTGGTAAAATATTTCCTGAGCTGGTTGGGAAATTATCTGGCAATCTGAAAGGAAGTTCATTAGTGGTTAAGTACTCATCTCTTGAAGTAAATGACCTTTCAACTTTATTGCTGACTTTCATCCTATAATTAGAAGTGCAACTGCCATTGAAAGTGTTTTGTTAAATTTGAAGAATAGATTACCTTCCTTCCTGAGCAGCAGTTCTGTGGTTTATGAAGTTTATAATCCAATAACCTTATCTACTTTATTACCTTTTGAAGTTTTCAGAAAGGATGTTAGCATTAGTTGCTGTACTTCTATCTCTGGTATTGCACTGTGGCATCTTCTGCTATCAATTTGCCCTTGGGAATGTCTTGAGATTAAACAAAAATATTTGCTTCTAGAGAAAAATTATTAAAAAGCTATTGCAAGGAAGGAAGGGAAACTGAGAATGAAGCCTAGGTATTGTCATGCTTCTGAAGTGGGATCCAACTATTCTGATGAGTGGATTAATTTTGGTACATACGGATCAAAGATGAGTTAGGTTTGGGTTATTTAAAAGAGAATTTCCCGCGGCTGGAGTAGGAGTGGAAAGAAAGAAATGCGGGCTACACCGAGCTCCTGCATTTTCTGTTTACCCAGTGCTGCTCCTGAGCATCGGAACTGCCCTGGCTCGCTGTGGCTGGGCTGGCCCATGTCCCCGCGCATCCTCGAGGGCTGAATGTCCCCCGGGAGGCGGAGCCCGGCTTTTCCCGAAGGCAGGAATCCGATCGCCCCCTGCGGGGCAGGAGCGGGGACAGCGCCGAGCCCGGCCCCAGGTGCAGGGGGAAAATAAAGCCCTTCGCAGACAAGAACGAGGCCTTTTAAATACAAAAAGGCGGAGGAAACGTCCCCAGCTGGGCTGGAGAACGGGGCGAGCGGCTCTGCAGAGCTCTCACCTCCAGCCCCTCCGGGAGTCTGCGCCGTCCCTTCGCGCTAAGAAGAGCAAGGGCTTTCAGGTATGGCACTGCCGGAGCAAATCCCTGAGGTTCACAGGTCCGGCTCACTGGTGCTTCAGGACTGGGTTACTTCGTTTTGTTTTTTTGTTGTCTTTGCAAAGTAAAGATAGGGGTGCTGCTTCTGCCCTTTAGACATAATCACCCACTTGGCTGGCAATATTTCCACAGCCAGTTGTCTCCTTTCTGTTCAACCGGAGCCAGGATCGTGTAGAGCAGCACTAAAGAATGGCTCAGGTGACTGAGAACAGGTAGGTGAGGAATGCAGAACTTCAGGAGCTGTGAATCATTTCAGACCCACCTTAAGTTGGTGGTATAGAAACTGAGATGGTGCCGTAATAGAGGAAAATTTGAAGCTCTCTATCGTTTCTAGGACAAAACTGATTCTGTGTGAGTTTTTCCACAATTTTCACTATGCATGTTTTAGGAGGAAAATTCATACCAAGAACTTTTTTCAGCAACACTCACTATTGTATTATACCTCGTTGTGCAACAAGATTTGCAGTGACATTTCAAAATAGAATGTTTCCATTTCTAAATGTGGAAATAAAATTTAACACATCAGGATGTGGAATAAAAGATAAATCAGTGTCACCATGCAAATCAGTGTCTCAGGCTCTGTGAGTACTGGTGTGCTGACAAAGCCTGCTCATGAAGGTGTAGTAATGACAGTAAACTGAATTTCCTCACATTGATAAACCCTGAAACACATTTCAGCAAAGTCCTTTTGTCTGATAAGTGGTTAGCAAGCAGAACTTTATCTGCAAGATTTTGCAGGCTAGATTGCATCACTTTATTTTAGTCTTGGAAGTTAAAAATCCACGCAAGTTGGGATTTTTGGTTTGGTATTGTTTTAGTGATGAAATAAATAAGAAAACTGTGATTGCGAAAAACTCAGTGAAAAAAGATTTAGTTAAAAAATTTCAATGACATTTGGTACTCAAATTGTGGTCTACTGTTAGTCTGTGAAGTGTAAGATATCAACATAAATACTCTTTTTTTCTGTTAGCTGCACAAGTGCTCAGGAACTAACTTCTGTGGATTATTTTCTTTGATATAAAGAGAAGAAGGATACCATAGAAATAGATTGGAATTCAGTTACTCCATCCTGGTGCCTTGTGGACTGAGTAGGCTAAAAATGAGTTCAAGAATGCATGGGAACTTGATAACCAGACTATAGCCACTAAACTTCACCTATCCATCTTAAATGCTGTCAATGCTTGGCAGCTTTCTAGATCCCTGTTACAGTTCATGAGAAATTTTGAGTCTGAAAAAGAAGAAACTTAGAAGACTATAGATATATAAATATATATTTTATTAAATTATTTTTGTTCAAGGTCATATTTACAGTGTTCTTTAGAGATTAATTCCTATATGAAAGCATAAGAAATTAGTGGAAGCTTACATATGGTCAGGTTAATTTAGCAGCATCATTTCAGAAAAGTGGAAACGACAAGGAAAACACTGTGAATAAGCAATGATTGTTTTATGCACTTCTGTAACTATGAATGGAAAAAATCTGGACTCACCAATTACACTGCAACTCCTCATGTGGATCTGTAAACTATTTCTTTGGTGTCTATTCCATTCCACAGAATTCCCTATTACCAGACTTCTGTTCTAATTCTTCATTCAGTTTTTCAGCCGTCAAGTCAGGGAACATTCTTACACTTAGCATGTGATGGTTTGATTTGCTCTGGTGGCCCATAAAGTCCTTTATAATGGAAAGCATTTAGATTAGTCCTGAAATGGGACTCCTCTCAGTGAGATTGTGTGCTGGGACTAGTTACTATCCTTGGGCTTGTTTGGGTTTTTTGAATTTTAATCATATGCCAAACTAAATTTTTAAGTAGAATCTTTGTTAATTTTACTTCTTCAGTCCCTACCTAAACATGCATTACTGGACTGTGACATTTCTAGCTGTTGGAATACAAAATAACTTCATCTTCAGTGAACATGCTGGTTTGTTCACTTTGTTACAATAAGAGAAAGTATTTAACATAAGGTTGCTGTTTTCACCTTTAAACACTCTCACAAGTCAAACCCAGCAGTTTATCTGTCCAATCCATCACTACAAGTGGAAACAGAAACTAGAAATACATTATAAAAGTATCAGTTTGGCTCTATCATGCTATTGGTCACAGTAATAGTCATTTGGCCAGCCAACAGAGCACCAATAAGGCACCAGATCTTATTTTTTCCATCCTTTAGAACAAATTTGTTTTCAGGTTCTAGGGCCAATGTCGGTTTAGAGCAGTTTCTCTCAGTATATTTTAGAATTAACAAAGAAAATGTCCATGGACATTCATAAAAAAGGTAATGATTTCAGCTGATATTGCAGTTTCTTGCGTCTGCTCAGATTGGGAAGTGTCTGTGGTAGCTGCACACAAATTAGATCATTTCTCAGTGGAGAACAGGCTCATGAGGCACTAGGCAGATCCTGCGTGCATGACTGTGCTCAGATTTTGCAGAATGATAGGCATTCCTCTCTTTTTTTCGTTTTTCTTTGATAAGATTGTATTTACATCAGTTTAAGTCCAATTGAATGCACTTTTATTGATTATAAATGACTTTGAACCAAGCCCTCTCTTTTCCAGCTCATTTTCTGGGGTCAGCTAACAGTACTTTAGCAACAGTACTAGTTTCCCAATGAAATGCTCCTCATGTTCTAGTAATCTCTGTAGCTTGTTGAGTAAATTCCCATCTCCCAAAAGGTGAGGCTATGGCTTTAAGCCACATCATTGATGCCACTGTGATTTGGGTGAAGTGGTCCACAAAAAGTAGTCCAACCATCTTGAGACATTTCTTCGGAGCACCTTTTTTTCTGGGAATATAAGGAATGAGAGGAATAAGCTTTACTGGTTTTGTCTGCTGCTGATCTGAACATGAGGTCTGTCAAGCAACTGTTCCACATCCCTAGTTCTTCCCTGCCTACCTATTTCAGCGGAGTGTCTTTCCCAGGAGAAAGCCTGGTGCCACAAGGACAGTGCTCGTGTCTTACCAGGGCCAGGCACAAGGGACAATCCTTACACACAACAACTGCACAGGGGCTGGGGTGAGCCCTGCTCTTTCCCCAAACCAGCGTTTTGTCTCTTTTTGTCTGACTAGCAGAGTCAGCACTTTAGGAATGCCTACGTAACAGTTATATTGGTCTGATCCCTCGAGGCTATGTCCACAAGATTAATCCACCTACTCAAACTTGACAGTGACAGGTCTTTGTGACAAAAAGCATTAAGTGAATATCCTCATGTTGTTTGACATATGAGAGTCTCTTTAATATGTTGCTGTTGCAAAGACAGATATCATACCTGTGTCCCTGATGGTGCAGCCACAGTCCTGCTTTCCTTTCCAGGTAAATGGGGGATAAAAGCTCTGCTCAGACTGGGTGAGATCCTGAATCCCTTGGCTATTCTTTGCTGGGTTGTAACTGATCTATATAGAACTGCAGGGAGAAATTAGTGCAGGAGACTTTCCTCCTCCTTCCTGTGAATGTTCCAGCCCAATGACAGTGAAATTCTATCTTTAGGCTTTCTGCAAGCCCTGATTTCATGTTCAAGGTCATTTCCTTGACTTACCTAAGGTAAAAAAACCAAAAAAAAAAAACCACCCACCAATCATTTTCCAAAATGATTGAAAGTTCTTAAGCCTACCCAAAATAAAGCTGGCCATGAGTACAGAGCTGAGTGATGGAAAAAGTTATCCAGCCAGACCTCACTCCCAGTATGCTTGCTGACAGATTGTAGCTCTTGAACGCTCTGAACTGCAGGTCTCCAGGACACTTTGCTTCCAGCACAGCAGTAGAGCAGGACCTGGAGACTGTTTTAGAACCATCATCATGCCTCATTACGATTGCACTCCAGTGTGAAAAGTAATATATGTGATGTCAGGGAGTTTCTATGCTTTGTGCTGCCAGAGAATCTGGTGGAAGTGGGAATCCAGAGCCCTTGAGAACTGGCCACCACACACAAACTAACGTCCCTATGTCAGTTCCCTGCCAAAGCTTCTTCTGGCTGTTGCAGGTCAGATGCCAGTGCAACCAGACCTAAAATGGAATTGAAATTTTAAATAAAAATAGCCTTTATTTAAAATGGTTCTCAAGCATTCTCATAACTTTAGCACATCAGTTAATATCATGGAACTTTAAGCTTAGTTATCTATATGCCCAGCAAGAGATTTTAAGTCTTATTTTATCTGAAAAACTGAACATGATACATGTGGAAAAGAGATGGAAAATTGTTGGTAATGGGTCAAGTTGCATCTCCTGCTGATTTTCAAGTGTGTATGTGTGCGTATATAATTATAAATTGCAAATAAAAATGTCTTGGCTCTAAGTGCTCATATCCTGTGTCAAACTGGACCCTGAATGCATCTCATGACATGGCTGAGGCATGAAAACATTTCTGGAGATGTTATCTAAGTGACAGTTGTGCTTGCATTTCATTTGCTAAACTACACTTAATACACTATTTTTTCTGAGTAGCCATGTAGAGAAGACCGCTAAGTTTATTCCTATCCTTGCTGTAGAATTACATCTAGCCAGATGCATTACCAGTTTCACAGCCAATGACTTACCCAAGGTCTGTGTTTAGCACAACACAACCCGTTGAAATTCTCGGCTTTCTCAAATAAAGAACTACAAAGAAGAGACCTTTCACTTCAGAAACTCTGAAGCAGAAGTTAACTTTATTTGTCCTGTAAAGGTGATCTTGAAATTATGGTGTCAATTCAGTGGTAACTGGACCTTCAACAGCCACTTTCCCCTTTAGCTTAAGAGGCATCATTGGAACCCAGTGAGCTGCACTTCTCCAAAGGGATTGAGGATTGCATGCTGGAGGCTTCCTCAACCAGCAACGCCCTGACAATGCCTGGACAGAGCACCATATTAGGCAACAGGCTGTGGGGAATGGCATGCAGGGACTCCAGGGAGCATGCCTCCCAGGGAAGGAGCACAACCATAAGCTGCTGGTTGAGTGTGCAGAGCCCTGTCCTGGCCGACAAGCCTGTTGCAGAGGTCAGCCAGAGAGGGCTATCATTCTTTGGGGAGGTGGAAACTACTCGGAGCTATTAATGGTTTTTTTCCTGGCTGTCCTCAGGAATGGAACTGTAAGCCAGGCATGACCATGAAAGGGGTTGCACATGGCCAAAAGATTATGTTGAAGTATATCCCGTGTCTCTGCCAGCCCCAGCGCCCGGAACTCTCCCCTTTTCTTTTTTCTTCCTATGTTATACTTCAGGTCTCTCCTTTGAGCTCCATTCTTGCTTCAGTTTTATTAGCAATAACCTGAATAGCCTTGAATTATGGTTTAGGAAACAAACCTCTGGCTTCAGTCATCATTCCATCACAGAAATGCAGAATAGCTGAGGTTGGAAAGGACCTTTGGATATGGACCTTTGGAGATAGTCTAGCCTTAGCTCTTAGTCTTAGATAACTTAGCTCTCTGCTAGGAGCAGAGCCCAATAGAGTAAGTTGCCTGTGAGAGTGTTCAGGTTTTGAATGTCTCCTGTTGTTGTCTGCATACATGAGATGAGGTTTAGACTGTACTAATAATGTTTCAGGTCTGGTCTGTGTCATAGACTTTGGCTAACATTCGTGCTGGGTGAGGCAGGATGTGTGAGATGTGCAACTGCTGAGCAGCATTACAGTGTTGGTGAAGCCATGGAATACCTCTCAAAATGAAAGAAAAATTCAAGGCAAGTCCCTCAAAAGTCTCATAAGCCTTTCATCTGAGAGTGAGAAGTGCTTTATTTGTTGAGTTTTTAATTGTAAGTTTGTTACTCTTACTGGTGAGCCAGGGAGGATTTTCTAATCCCGTGTTCATAAGAATACTACCTGTCTCTAGCTATTAAATTTCATAAGGAAAATTATACAATCAATAATTTTCTGTTATTACTTTTCCACGTAAGAAAATACTTCCATGCGACAACGATGCCTCAGTGGAATATTTTACTCTCAGCGGTAGCATTGAAAATGTCATGGTAGCAAAGCAAACAGGTTCCAAGAGATATTCTTGGTGGTACAATTTTCACATATTTTTATATTTTTCTAGGCTGAAAAACAAAACTTAGTGTGTCAGTAATTAGACCAGAAAAAATAAATTGCTATGAACCTATGTAAAGACATTTCATTATTTTCATGCTCTGTGTGTTGGTCTTTAATATACTTCCTTCCATTCTGTGTGATGGGTGCTGTGATCAGAACACAAAACACACAATCTTTCCTTGTAGTAAGGAATTCTCTTTGGAACCTCTACAAGGATTTGCTGTTGTATCTATATATGTGACTGGAAGTTCCTAAACCATTTCAAATTCACACTCAGATTAAAATTATATTTGCACTAAAAATATTCCTCCCTTTTAAACAATAAATGGATTTATTAAGAATGAGAATTGTGGTTTAGTTATATTTAGAACTGAGTGTAAAGGAATAGCATGACCAGCATTTCTGTGAGATAGAATTTGAAATTTTTTTTCCTGAATCCGACCTGAAGAGGGGTCCCAAGGGTTAGTGTCCATAACATGACAAAGGTTAGTAAGAGCCACCTATTCATACAGTTCAGGGTTTCAATCTTTTAAATCTTTGCTTGTTATAAGTAGTTAAACTGTAAGTCAATCCTAGTACCAAAAAATATTGCTGTTTTCAACCTGTCTAGACTCTTAAAGCTTTTAAATGTTGAAAATAACTCCCTTTTCTGCTTTAAAAATGTATTTTAGCTAGTCATTTTGTTCTCATAGTTTTAGATGGGGAACATGTCATCCCAAAAGGATAACATTTAAATAGGATTAAAAGCCTGGTTTCTGTATCACACATTGGAAAGGGAAATTATTTACATTAAAAATCATCATTGAAAGAAAGAAAACCCAAATATACTGCAGGTCCTACTCAGAGCAGCTGAACTGTTGAGTTTCTTTTGCTATATTTTTTTTTACTTTCTGCTTGCACCGAACATTGAACTCGAGATCTAATGGAGTGGTGAAAATGAGATGAAGGTCTCTGGATTCACCCTGTGTGATCCCCCTAAGTTAATGGAACCACTACACTTCACAGTTAAAATGATATCTGATATTATTTCAGTTGGTGGAAATTTTGCTTAATTTTACACATGAGTGAGAGACCTTATCACTCTCTAAAACTACCTTAAAGGAAGCTGTAGGCAGGTAGAGGTCAGCCTCTTCTCCCAAGTAACAAGTGANCTACCTTAAAGGAAGCTGTAGGCAGGTAGAGGTCAGCCTCTTCTCCCAAGTAACAAGTGATAGCACAAGAGGAAATGGCCTCAAATTGCACCAGGGGAGGTTGAGATGGGATATTTGGAAAAAATTCATCGCTGGAAGGGCTGTTGAGCACTGGAACAG
>WAAG01019835.1:0-15983 GCA_013390105.1 Tichodroma muraria
CCCAACAAACAAAAAACAAAAAAGAACCCAAACCTCACGGTGCTTTTATAACGTGAGCGAATCCCGGGAGGCGCTCACACGGGCGGGGATCCCGAGCGCCGGACTCGGGCAGGAGGCTCCGCGCCCGCCGCCCCCCAAAAGTCGGGCGGGAGAAGGAGGAGGAGGAGGAAGAGAAGAAGGCCGAGGCACCTCCGGTCTCAGGTGGGAGCTCCCGACCTCCCTTTCGTGGGGGTTTGAGCACCCCAGCCCTTCGGGGTCCGCGTCGCCGTGGACGAGAGGCAGCGCTGCGCCCGTCCCGTCCCGTCCCGTCCGTCCCGTCCCGTCCCGTCCCGTCCCGTCCCGTCCCGTCCCGTCCCGTCCGTCCCGTCCGTCCCGTCCCGTCCGTCCCGTCCCGTCCGTCCCGTCCCGGTGCGGCGGCGCTCGGAGCGGAGCTCGGCGGCAGCGTGCGGTGAGCGGCGGGCGGGGGGCGCGTCCCGGGAGCTGCTGCAGCCCCGCAGCCGAGGGGACACCGCTGTCGCCAGGCACGAGCGCGGCCCCTGTGTCCAAAGCGGGGCGAGGGGCGGGAGGGCGCCGGGGAGCGGGGGTTCCGTGCCAGGGTGTTCCCAGCTCCCTGATCGGACAAGCATGGGGCACGGGATTTTGGGGAAGGTTGGGAATTTTTTGTGGAAGGCTAGGGTTTTTCCTCTCCTTGAATTTCATCAGTTTGTTTCCTGCTTTGGTCCCTCCCGAGGGTTTCGAAGGTGCTTCTCAGCACTTCTTCCCTCCAGCCCTCCTGGCCCCTCCAGTTTTCGGGCATTTTCTCAATGAAGCTCCCCATTCCCCTCGCAGTAATGAGTAAATGACATTAATGCCACCAGGTGAGTTTGGGAGCTTCCAGGTGTGACAGGCAATTCCTCCTCCCAGCACCTCCAGTCCTTTCTCATACTGATTGGACTTGAGAAAAAAAAAATTAAGGGGACCTCGTGATAAGAAAAGGAGAATGAGTCACAGCCACTGTTGAGATGCTCTCACCAAAATCACAAGAGAAGCATTTTTCCAAATGACTCGAGCTGTGTGCTGCTGGAGGAGGGGTTGCTGGAGCAGGGGACAGGGCTTTTGCTTTGTGATGAGGGGCAGCTCTAAGGGTGCCACTCCGGTTATCAGTAAGCTTCAAGTTTCATGTCTGTTCTTGTTTCAAGGGAGGGAGCAAGAGCTCGTGAGGCACTGTGGAAATGGCTTTTGTGGAGGACATGTTCCTGCCCACCAACCTCACCTCCAGTAACCAGAGCAGCTGCAATGTGCACAACCACCTCTTCTCAACCAAAGTCACCTTCTCCCTTTTCTACATCATCCTGCTGGTGTTCGGTTCCTGTGGCAATGTCTTGGCCCTCTGTATCACCTTCCAGCGCAGGAAGAAGAAACTCAACTCCACCGACCTCTACCTGGTGAACCTGGCCCTCTCCGATGCCCTCTTCACCCTGGCACTGCCGGGCAGGATCGCCTACTACATCCTGGAGTCTGACTGGCCCTTTGGGGACTGGTTCTGCCGGATCACAGCTTTCCTTTTCTACATGAACACCTATGTGAGCATCTACTTCATGACCTGTGTGAGCGTGGACCGCTACGTTGCCGTGGTGCGCACCAGGCACCCCGGCAGGATTCGGAAGATGAGCCGTGCCAGGGGCATCTGTGTCCTCATCTGGTCCTTGGTGTTCCTGCAGACGGCTCCGCTGCTCCTGCGGCCCATGACGCGAAGGATGGGAGACAAGCTAACGTGTATGGAGTACTTCAACTTTGAGGAGATTCCCAATCTGCCCTACCTGCTCCTGGTGGCCTGCATGATTGGCTTCTTCCTGCCTGTGGGCATCATCTTGGTGTGCTATGTGAGGATCAACCTCAAGCTCTGCCAGACAGCCAAGGAGAACCCGCTGACAGTGAAGAACGGACACCACCACCGGGCCTTCACCGTCATCCTGGTGGTGCTGCTGGCTGTCCTGCTCTGCTTCAGTCCCTACCACCTCAACATTGTCCAGTTCATGGTCAGGAAGATACTGTACCAGCCGTCCTGCCGTGAGCAGCAAGCCTTCAAAATGTCCCTGCAAGTCACTGTGGCATTCATGAACCTCAACTGCTGCATCGACCCCATCATCTACTTCTTCGCCTTCCGAGGCTACAAGCGGAGGCTGCTCCGCATCTTCAGGAACAGCGGGTCCCTGGCCACCTCCTCCACTGCCAAGACCCCCTCGGAGAGCAACAGCAACAGCCAGCCGCCCGGCTCCGTCTCCGTCTAGCAGCACAACCCCTCCCGTTTGCCCCGGCCTGTGACTTATGGACCGTCCCTGATGGCAGGAGGCGGAGTCGAGCTGCAGGACCGGCGCCTTTAACAGGCTACATCGCTCCCCTGCCTGGAGCCTGGGGCTCTCGCAAAGCCACCCCGGCAGGGACAAAGCCCTGCCTGGCTCTGCGTGCCTGGCTCTGCTCGGCGCTGCTCCACCTGCCGGCCTGGAGCACAGAGAGGCATCTTTCCATGCCAGCCCCAGAGGGGGCAGCCCGTGCAGCTGCTTCGGCCGGCAAACCCAGCTGGAGGTTTCCCAGCACTGCACTGCACCTCTCTCCCATGCCTGTCCCCTGTGCGGCTGGGGCGTGCTGGGAACCACCAAGGATGTCCCTCTGCCCCGTGCCCCTGCACTGCCCCTGGAGCGCTACAGCAGCATCCCTGCAGGCCTCAGGGCAGACAGCACAGAGGAGATGGACCCAGGGCACTTCAGGGAAAGGCTGGGATGTTATTTGCATGCCGAAGATGGCCTACAGCTCCTTCTCCACACCAACAAACAGCAGCTCCGCTCTCTGCCTGCCCAGCATCCTCCTCCTGGGTTCTGCATGGGGCAAGCAGTAAGTGTGGGGCGTGTGGGAGATGCTAGAAAAGCCCTCTCCCAAGGAAAAGGTATGAGGATGTGAATTTGTAGAGCTCCTGGATATGCTGCTGCCTACATTCACCATTTGGGTGACTGCTTCTTCTCCAGAGTGCCCTTCCTCACACCTGACAGCACTGCAGTCACCTTGGGACTGCCAGGAAGGGGACCATAGGGATTGCCTGGATCCCAGCCCAACTCCAAGGCTGCAAACCTGCCCTGGATGTACTCATGGGGCAAACCTTCCCTTTAGTCCTTAACTTGAAGGAAGCAGAGAAATAGGGACAAGAACTGAGAGTGGTCTTATGTGACCTTGACCGACCGTGAAGCTGGTGCCCTGAGGAGTCCGAGAGCCTTGCTAAGGGAGGTCACCTGTGGCTGTTGCCAGAGCGAGAGGAAGAGCCCTGGGACATCAGGTTCCTGCTGAGGTTTGTGCCTCTCAGACAAGGAGAAAGTTGGCAGGAACCCCATCAGCTCTTTGCTGAAATCACTAGACTGTGATAAAAACCCCACACATAGGATTTCACAGTTCCTGGCATGTCTAGCTTTTTATTTGAAGTTGGAAGGGACAGACACACACAGAGACACAAAAAGAGGAAAAAAGCTGCTTATTTTACTGAAAAGTATACATGAAAATGTTTTATGAACAGACACTTTTGATTAATACAAATCATTCTTTAATGTAATGACCATTTTTATGCCTAGAAAGTTAATAAAAGTCGCGCGCAGCCATTTTTTAAATTCATTGTTTTAAATGCACATGAATGAGCTTTTCGGACAGCGATGGTTTTAGTTATGGCATGGCTCTGAAGGCTGAAGGCCGACTAAGAGGGATCCCTAAAACAACTCAGGTGGGAAATAGACTCCAGTAGGTCCTTCCTGGAGGCTGAGCCCTCCTCAAAGCAGGTTTAACCTCAGTGCTGACCTGCAGAGAGCCTTTGTCTTGGAAAGCATACTACAACGGACAAGAAAGAGCTGGGATGCAATAATATGAGGGTAACAGTGGTCTGAACACCCTCGAAGGAGTCTGGCTAGGTTGGTAGCTGCTGTACAGTTACGTTGCCCTATTAATCTGTCTGGGAAGTGATGGCTGGAAGGGAATCTCTGCACCACCTCATCCAACAGCCCACCCAAAGCAGGACTGTGGCTGGCACAGTGTCAGGCTGCACATGGCTTTATGCAGGCAAGGCTTGGGAACTCCAGGCAAGGAGGGTCCTCTTGCTGAGGTGACAGTTCCCACTCTGCATTGCCCTCTGGACAAAAACATTTCTCCCACTGTCTGAACCTCCCCAGCCACAGCTGGTGGCTGTTGCCCCGAACACCACCTGCTCGTGCTATGAAGAGCTTGGCTCTGCTATCTTTGTAACTCACACTCCACAGGACTGTGTTGGGGGCTGCCAGTGGTTTGTAGCTATTGGTTTCCACGAGAACACCAGAGCAGGGGTCTGCAGCAGTGGCCAACACTCCTACTAAAGATCAAGACATTGAGATGTTTGGCCAGAGCTGACAAAAAGCCAATCTATGACCAAGCCTTCTCAGGAAAAGGTGAAGTATAAACACAACCTAGTTTGCTCCTTTTTGGACTCTGTTTTTCTCAGAAGTACTTTATTAAGAAAGGTACCTCCACCTCTTGCCACCAGCAGGAGCTTTTGGAGTAGGAAATAGCTGAAGAGTTGGGTGTAGTGCTGCAAAATGCAGGAGGGATCCAGCCTTCCTCCTCTGGATGGACACCAGCATGGGCTACTTTGCTTCTGAAAGTAGAAATCCGGGGACAGCAGGCAATTAGCTGGAGCTGAGTGGGTCAAGAGGAATCTGGGCAAAGGAGAACTCTAAAGAACCCTCCATTGCCCAGACTGGCTAGCCCATCTGCGGGTGCTCCCCATCTGCCTGAAAAAGGAGCACTTCCCTAAAATTGAAGAGAAACCATGCACAGCATTTTGCCTAGAGGCACAGTAACATTTTCCTACACTTTGCCGTTCACCCGTTCGCTCCAAGCTCCTCACATGATCCTCGCTGCACCCCGCTGGCCCAGCAGCTACCGCCTGCTGCCACGCTTTGACCCACCAGCGATTCCCTCGGAATCACAGAAACGCAGAAGCACAGAACCACTGAGGCTGGAAAAGACCTCTGAGATCATTGAGACCAGCCATTAACCCAGCACTGCCAAGGCCACCGCTAAACCATGCCCACAAGTGCAGCACCTGCATGTCTTTTAAATACCTCCCCACCGGCTCCGCTCGGCCGCTGCTCCGCTGTCCGCCGGGAGCCGGCGACACGGCGGGGGCCGCGGCCGATTCCCGCCGAAAGAGGGAGTCGGAACCTTTGCTCGGTGTTCAAAATACGCCCACGGGTCTAAGAAGACGATGACAGACGGGGCTGGTGCTTCCCCCACGCGTCTGCTGCCACGTAGGAATGTGGCGCCTTTTGTAAGGCGGGTGGTTGTGGGAGCACACGACACACACTGGAATCGAAGGCGTTCCGTGCAGAGAGTTGTAACTGCACAGGATGCAGGTAACTCTTTCTTTCCTGTGGCCTATTGCTGCTGCTGTACTGTCTTCTAAGAAGAGAAAATCGCACTTTTATCTGAGGGCAGAGAGTACGCTTTGTGGACACACAACAATAGGTAATGCATGCACAGATACAGGATATAGTATATACTGTCTGCATCAGAAGAATATCCTGGGCTGCATCAAAAGCAGCATGACCAGCAGGTCAAGGGAGATGATTTTGTCCCTATATTCAACTTTGGTGAGGACCCACCTGGAATACTGCATCTAAGGTCCCCAGCACAGAAACAACATGGACCCATTGGAGCAAGTCCAGAAGAGGGCCACCAAGATAATCCAGGTTGTGGAGCACCTCTCCTCTGAAGACAGGATGAGAGACTTGGGGTTGTTCAGCCTGGAGAAGGATCCAGGGACACCTTAGAGCACTGAAAAGCTAAGTACCTAAAGCCTCCAAGGCAGCTGGAGAGGGACTTTTGACAAGGGCCTGTTTTGACAAGGGCCTGTAGTGACAGGACAAGGAGGAACGTCTTCAGACTGAAAGAAGGCAGGTTTAGATGAGATATTAGGGCAAAGTTCTTTACACGGGGGTGGTGAGACACTGGAACAGATTGCCCGGAGAAGCTGTGGGTGACCCATCCCTGGAAGCGTTCAAAGGCTGGGTTGGATGGAGCTTTGAGCAACCTGGTCTAGTAAAAGGTGTCCCTGCCCTTGGCAGGGGGGGCTGGACAGAGCTCAAACAGAACAGCTTTCTTTCCCTTAGCAGTGGTTCCCAACTTACACACCTCTTCAGTCTGTGCTTCAAATTGTCCTGAACTGAAACTATTGCATGTCATATGTAATATTTGTAAGCCATCTTTGCAAGCAAAACATCTTTGTAAGTAAAATATGGTAATGCAATAACACACATATCTACTAAAAATAAAAGCTTCTTGTGGCCAAGTAACAAGCCCTAGTGTGATTGATTAGGCCAGGAGATGTGGGCAACTGTTTTCTCCTCAGATGTGCACATGTGAGAAAACCCTAGGACCTGCGAGGAGCTGTGTCCTTTCTGCAGGAGGTCTCTCCACAGCTGGGAAGGAGAGGTGCCAGAAGTCAGGTTGGCAGGACTAACTGTTTTGGAAGCCAGAAGCATCTACATTCTCACATACAAGTGGCTCCAGCTGCTGGGATTACACTGCTTTCTTGCCTGCCACATGTAAAACTGACCAAATAAAATGTGAGGATTCCCTTATCAGACACCCCTAAAAAAAAAGAGTGGATCTTCAGTAAAAAAATTAGACATAACCTTGCACATTTTCATTTTCCACATGAAGTCCTGCCAATTCTTTTAAAACTGAACTAAGTGCAAAGCAACACTCTGTCCCCTTTCTCTCAGCAGGGCTTCTCTTTCTGTCGTCAGTTCTACTTTGCTCCTCTTTCCTAAACTCTGGCTTTGCTCAGTTCCACCTGCCTCATCTCTCTCAAGTCCTTTCCTTTGCTAATCGTACGTGACACTTACACTCCCTACCTATCCTCAGTGAAAAAGTCAGATCCTGCTTTCAGTTCAGCCATGATCCTGGAATTTTTCACCCATTTTAGAAGTATGTATATTCCTGCTTTCTCCACTGCAACCATTCAGGTTTAGAAACAGCCCCCTACAAACAGGTGTGAGTCAGACTAATCTCTCCCTTCTCTTAAAACTCTCCTTTGGAAAACAAATGATGACAGCTGAAGTACCAATGTGTTGAGATTCTCAACAGTCAGTCACACCCATTTGTCCAGTTGCAACATTCCTCTGCTCCCACCACTGGTGTCTCACCTTGTATTTGCACCAAACACTGCTGGAAGCACACACCCTCTTTGAGTTTCAGAGTCGACTTTCTGTGGTGAAAGAATCCCTTTATATATGGAAACAGAAGGAATGTAATCCTACTAAAAATTAAACCAGTATTTTTTAAGTAAATGCACACACATTTTACACATATATATATATAAATAAATATGCTTGTATGTGTGCATATATATATAAAGACATACAGTTTTTGTGTGTTCATGTGACTCTCCTAGTAAAACAGTTTGTTTGTTCAAAACATGCTCATTTATATAAAATACTCATTACTGAGGCCATACAGTTAAAGAAAGCTAATTTCATGTAGGTTTTTCTTGTGGACGAATACACAAGAATTTAATTGCACTTTTGTATCAACTCCCTCTATTAGTTCAAATGAATGCTGTGCATTTATTTACCCTCAAACATGCAGTTCCCCTCATAGTAAGGGAGTTGTAGTTCGGAGCGTTTCCAAAGCTTGGTGCCTTTGCAACTGCACAGATACTCCAAATACACACGTTTGAGAAAGGGGGGGTCTTTGAATAGAGACTTTTAATTTTCTTTAACAAACTCTTAGCTCCACTTAAACTCATTGAACCAATACATAAATATTCTCACTCACTCTCTGTATATATACACATGCATACACACATATATGCATATATATGCATATCTATATAGATACACATGATATGTCCAACATGGTTACCTTGAAGATCTGTCATATTATTGTTATCATATTACTGCACTACTTGTCAGGTCCATGACAGGTGTGNATCATATATATACATATACATACAAACAGGAGAGCCAGAAACATTGCCCTTTGCCCAGTACCTTGCAATAAGTAAGTTTTTCCGGCTCATTTTTCTGCTCCAGACAAAAATAACAAGACCTTTCCTCCACCACATATCCCAAAAGGCACTGGTAAGTGCTAGACAGCACAGGCTGGTGCGTGAACCAGCTACGACAGTCCCTGCGCTCGCTCAGTAACAGGCAGCCTTTAACGATTGTTTTGAGGGAGGAAAATGGCTTTGGCAGGTCCTGAGACCAATCAATCTCCATCTCCGCAAAAAATTAAGGCTTGAGAACCTGAGCCTGGTGGCTTATCAGGTAGATTTACACAAACATCAGCCTCACTGTGGGTGTATTTATAAGTGTCACATAACTGTCTAGGAAAGTCCCCCAGTGAGTTACTCCGGTGCCGTCTCACAAGATGACATTCCCAGTCTAGTAGGGAAGTTTTAACAGCAGCAACTACTTTTACTTCAAAATATCAAATCTTGGCTTTACTAGAAATAGAGTTAATTTTCTAGGGACTTGAAATCCAATACACAGAAAAGTATTCTGCCTTCTTCCTGCTGCCCAAAAAAATATGGCTTGTGTCACGCACAGATTAGAAACTGTGTGATGAGACATTCAAAACTGTATCAGACAAACCCAGCGTAGGCTGTGAAGAACACACTTCTCACATTCCCAGAAACAGTTCATGAAAATTTCATCATCAAGTGGAAACTGAGTTGTTTTCCAGCTCTAACATGTGAATCTTTCTTCTATGGTTCCCGCATGAAACAGGAACTGCTGTCAACAGCATCTCAGACCCCTTCTTTTACCACTTTTTTTTTTTTTTTTTTTTTTTNTTGGAAATCACAACCCTGGAAGCATTTTGAACACAAACTTTTCTCACAAACAAGTGGAGTTTTCAACCGACATCACCAAGACCTGCATTCTACCCCTTAGGTTTAACCATGCTATCCAGAATGCCCAGCAAAATAGGATTTTCCATGCAAACATGATGTTTGAATACCCCCTGTACAGGCAACAGTAAGAAAGGATTTAGACTTGGAAAATGTCCACTTACATACCCCCATATGCCACTCAACATGTTTTAAAATTCCAAGAATAAATACTCTTTGTGCTTGTCCCTACAGCAGGGCAATGTCTCAAAAGGGTACGTTTATTTACTCTGGGATAGGTGGACTTTTATTTCCTACAGACAAAATTTGATTTCTGAAGTTAATTACCAGTCTTTATTGCTACTTTTGGGTAAAATATTTGTGAAGGAAGGATCAGTATGTTTCAAAATTAAAACCTGTACTTGTTTCAAAACATTTAAGTAGACTGCATATACAAATTATGGTAGGACTGCTTCTTACATGTATCCTTTGCTTTCCAAGACAGCAGGTTTCCAGAGTTCCCCGGGTACAGACGTGACTGTGGTCTACACACACACACATAGCTTCAGCCTCACACAAAAACCTATCAATTAAAAAGCAGACCCTCCCTAAATAATATGATCATAGAAACAAGCCAAACCCTGAAGGAGATTGAGCAAATCCCAAGAAAACACACTGTCATTCCAAAACCCCTTACTTCACCCACTGCAAAGTAACAAAGAAATACATACAGAACACTGACTTAATTAAAAATTATGTGCCGAAAGCTGCACAAATTTGATGCAATTTCTAGATAAAGGACTTGTATGCCCAAAGGACTTTTTTCAGTTTTATCAGTCAATTAAAAAAGGAAAAAAGAAGCATCTTTCTCTCCCTAAATCTTGTCCTGTAATTTCCTGGTATGTTTTCCAGGCCAACTGAGACTGCAAAGATCTGTGCTGTGGTACACAGTGTTCATCTGGATTTCCAAAACATCCCCTATGCACCTGTTATTGCCTCTGTTACACTTCTTACGACCTATACCTTATTCTAAATGTATGTATGTATTAAATACGCCTGTGTGTATATAAATAACCACACATGCACATGCTGTACACGCACAAGTACATACAGCCACACACATGAAATGTGTAAGATACGCGTGTAGATTGCTTTCACGGAGTGAGTGCATTTTGGAATCTTGTATTCCTTCAGATTGCTTTTCTAGAGATGTTCCCCTCCGTGCACCCCACCTCCTGCAACTCCCAAGGTGCTAATACTGCGCACTTCGGAGAGTCAAGCCAAGCAAGCTGATTCAGGAATCAACCTAAACTTCAAACCCAGCATGGCACAAACTTGGCACTTCTGTCCTGCTGCCGCCTGCGCCAGCCTGGATCGCTGCTAATGTTAATGTTCCAGCCTGTGGTCAACACTAAGTTGCTTCAGACAGTGGGAATTCAGCAAACGCAGGGCCATCCCCACTTCTGACACTAGAAAACTAGAATTATATTAGTAGAAAAGTTAGCTTTTTGTAATTTCCTTTTAAGACAGAATGTAGCCAGCTGAAAGAAAATGAAAGCAGCACAAAGGACACAGCATACATCCATTGTTACAGAAGTCATCTCTGAGTTAGCCACGGAAGTCATTCACATCATTCCAGTTCTGATCTTATTGCATCATTCGATTCACCTTTATTGCTTCCAGTGAGTATCTTCATGACCCGTATTTGAACAGCAATTCACTCAGTTTGTAAAAATTCAAATTTACAGTGGTCACTTGCCATAGCTCACCACACACACATGAATTTTCTCTCATCCTATCTGTCTATTATGTGCTGAATGACAACTTTTATTCAAAAAGAAATTTGAGAAATAAAATATTACAGGCATTAATAAAACTTTGCAAAGAATGACATAATAGTCCCATAACCCTTTATTGAGTTGAAAATTAAGTGATTTTCAAACTTCTTATTACTGTAATAAAAAATCAAGTACTGTAAAATAACATTTAAGCTAGAGAAATTAGACTTGTAAATGAAGAAAATATGATTTTTCTTGACAGACAAATCTAGCTGTTGTAGTTGTTGGAGCTTTTTTTTTTCCTAATCATTAAGTCTGATAACATCTAACAAGGATTTACAAGAAAAAACCCACCTATTTTATTTAAAAATAAATTTAGGTGATATCCAGTAACAAGTAGAAACTAAAGTTACTTTGAAAAGGATAACCAGACTAGAAACCACCGAGTGATCCGAAGGCTTGGGAACAGTTCACATCATTTCTTAACATCACTCTGAGTCACCCGTCACGCGGAGCCGTTTCCCTTTTCCGACGCTCTTGCGGGGCTGACCTTGATGAGTCTGCCCAGCAGGTGGCCTTGATCCTTTCCCAGGCGTGTACAAACCCATCGATGGGGTGAAGTTCCTTCACAGAGAAAACCATCAGTGCTGCAGTAGAAAATTAGTGGCTACATTTAAGTCATTATTTGAAGCCCTCAGAGCTTCTAGAGCATCTCCTCTGGAAAACCCCATTTCCATAAGTCGTGCGACCTGGAAAAGAAATGAAGTAACGCCACTTCAAAACCAGAGTTTTATTCACACTGTGTGCACATTAGTCAATAATGTCAGAAATCATTTTTCCACTGATCAAAGACCTATCTGGGACAGCATGCTCCAGAACGTTACCACAGAGATGACCGCCTTCCACCACTTAATTCAAAGCTGACTGCAGAAAATGCCACACCTGTATTTTCCTGGTTGGTCCAGTTTTGAAAGAAGAGTAAAATCCAAAGTCTGGTACCACACATGACAACTACAGTCTGACCTGGGGCTTGCTGCTCTCAACAAGAACAAGATCTCAAGAAACCAACACTGACCAAAACACGGTCAGATTCATAGAGCAGATGAGAAAACCTATCCAAAATGAATCTTCAGCTCTTTTCCCTGAAAATATCTACTTCTCCAGAGGGCATAAAAACCCCTCAAAACTGTTCATGCCAGGTGTTGGGGTTCTTTTAATAAACCTTAAAGTTAGTCCTAAAGTAGAGGCAACACAATACTTAAAATGGTTTAGTAAAATTATTGGAGGGCTTCTACATATACTCAAAAAAGCACCTTTTCTGCCAAAAACTTCTGCAAAGCAAAAATCAATGACATCGGATGGAAGAATTACGTGGAAAAGGGCACATTAAGATAGTGATTTTGTTAAATCAACAACCACTTGACCAGCCCTCTTTATAATATCACGTACTTGACACCTAACCTTTGTGTTCTGTGTTAACAGATATTCAAAGCAACATGTGTAAAAAGGCAATGCATGCATAACCAAATTTAATTTATGGTTAAATACCAATTTGAAGTATATTTAAAATCTACAGGTCTCACTTTGGTATGACTGAAGGTCACAATATAACTCATTCACTTTGATAATTAATCTTCCAGAAGTGGAAAAACAAGATATGTTTTTCCACTTCTGGAAGATTAAAACAGGGAATGGCATGCAAAAGTAACTGTGGTCACTGGCATTAAAATAAAACATTCGTCATCCTGCTTCAAAGGGCCTTACGACCAGACACCACAACTCCTGAACCTGGAAGTCCTGGGCTACAGAAGCTGACAGGGAGCTACTGATACTCCTCCTCTTCCTGCAGTGAGCCTGCAGCAGCAGAGTGAAGGAGGAACACAGAGAGGCTGTACACATCTCAAGAGGAATCTTCCTAGGATGCAATACCAATGTGCAGCACTAGCACATGAAAGATTTTTTAAAAAAAAAAGTTGCCACCAAAAGCAGCTTTTCTTTCCTCTAAGACACCTCCAGAACTTTCAGTATTTTCAGTCATCTCTGTTTTGGTGACTTACTGAGAAGCATGGAGAAGCATTCTCTCTTGCAGGGAGAGAAATGAATTGTTACTTTCGACACTTCTGCAACAACAGTTTAAGTCCAAACTTGATTTTGTAACCTGCAACTCTTATTTTTCATCTAAGATTGTGGTTTTTTTATGAGAAAAAGGGCAGGCAGTGGAATAAAAGCTAACCACAGAAACACACTTCGGAAGTAAAGTTTTTATTGCAGTTGCCATGAATTCTAACTTTAAGAAATGGTGGATGGAATTGCAACGTTCCTATTTGCAGAAATATTTATCAAGCATCATTGGGAAGACTAACAATAAAAACCTTTTTCCATGTGAGCATATTTTAACCACAGGAAGTGAATCCAGCTCCAGGAAACAGAGTGTATAACTGGCAACAGTAACTAAAGGTGCTAAAATCCCACAAGAAATGCAGAGATTTTTATACCAAAAGCATTGCAAATGCTCACAAACTTTAACGTGATGAACAGATGAAACCCAACACTTCTGCCATTTTAAAACAACTTGTGTCATTATTACTACAGCCTTGAAAAACCAAAGGTGCTTTAATGACTTCTTCTTTGCAAGGTAACCAGAGAGCCTTGCAAATGACAGCAATCAAGTGAGCCCTACATCCTCCATGCATCAGAAAATATCAGTAAGTGTATATTGCTTTCATAAATCTGGGCCTAAAGGCCTTGGGTAAGAATCTGCCATAAGTCAGACTAGTAACTATTTCATTAGTTTTGGCCCAAAACCAGAAGGCCCTGTAAGCAAATTTGTCAATAAAATAAATAAGTAAGCTAATCCAGCAGGGAAATCTTTTGGTCCATCCCATACTGACACTGAACAGGCTTTTAGGACAGCCAAAACTAAGTTTCTGGGTTTAGCCTCAGAAGGTGCTTTTTGGTGTGGAGTTTTTATTTTTATTTTCTTTTTGTTTGTTAGTTGGGAGTTTTGTTTCTTCAGAGTTTTTTGCTGTTGTTGTTTTTTTCTCCCCTTTCTAGATGTAGCCCAGGAGGTTTACAGTCAAAAGTGCAGTTAAAAGTTTTGAACATTTTGACCATAATCTAACATCCAGTCAAAGCTGGAAATCAGTCAAAGCAGAAATAAGCTCAGTTTAAACTAAAAATGACAGTGCAGCTACCAAGTGTTGACTTATCTCCTTAAAAAAAAGGAAAAAGGGAGAGAAACCTACTCTTGTTCAAGGGTAGCAGAGACCTTAAACTATAAAATGGCCAATACAGCTAACTGCAGGTAGGCTACAGCCTGGAGAACTTGACTGCATACAATAAATCCTGAACGCAGGAGTAAGACTAATCTTAAGTTCTTAAATTTCTGAGTCAATAATCGTCTCTTTTGAGAAGAAAACTATCAACAAAAGTCTAGAATTTTAAATCTATACTTGATAGAAAGGACATTAATATCTCTGTGACATCAGTATAAGGAATCAGTCAACCATATTATTGAGGGAAACATCCAAGTTTTAGCCCAAGTGTGTTTTGCAGTCCACAGCCTGCATAACATTCTTATTTTAAAAAACCCCAAATGACTGAATTGGAAACTTAGGCTGAGGACTTCAACAAAGATGATGTCTACATGACAAAAAATGAAATTTATTTATCATTCTTCTTTCTTTGAAACATTTATTTTATCAGATTTGAATAGTTTCCTCTACTGAAACCATCGACATCTTAAAATACAAAATACAAGCAGTAACACATAAAAGTAGAAACTCCTAAGTAGCTCTGTAACTCTGGTTTGGGTGGTAATGACAATACACTGTCTCTCTGTTGCAAGCATTACCTTATATTTTAATTTTTGCTGCTATAGAAACCATTAGAAAAACTGTGCAAACAAATGATAAAAAATTAGTAGAGATTAATTCCTAACAATTTTAAATGCCATTTTAAAATAGAAAGTGTTTACCTGCTCTTCAGAAACCTCAGTAGGTGGAGGCATGCCTTGATCAGATGGGTGATGATCTTGATAATTCGCATTATGTCTATGACGTAAAGGAGGAAACAGTCTATTCCAATTAATCATCCCACCCTGAAAGCAGACACTACTGTCAGTCTTTGCAAAAGGAACTACAAATATTTTAAACAAAAAGATCATCTGTACCACATAATATGGAAGCAGATATTTAAGTAAAGTACTTTATTTTCAACAACAAAAACTGCTGTAGTCTCCTAAGAAGCAAAAATTGGACTGGTTACTGCTTTACTAGTTCATGAAGTAATCACTACAAACTAAGGAAAAGTGCTAACAGAAGGAGGAAGGGATGTTTCAGATCCATTGGGATAGATCTGGTTTAGTACAGTGCCAGGTTTCTGAGGCTGAAAGACAGCTGTCTTTCCTAATGGGGGTTCACCTAGCAAGAGGTGCAACAGCAGGTCCTGCAAGTACTTTACAAAATTGCTGCTGAAGTTAACAAGGGAAAAAGACTACAAGAAATAAGTGAGGGAAAAAAGCAAAAGGGGCTTCTCAGTGCATCAGTAAAATCACAACAGGAAACTCAGAATAAACCCAACCTTCAGGACACCTGGGACTTCCATGCAAATGACTACTGTGACACCAGTGTGACTTGCAGACCCACCATATTTACCTAACTTCTGTGTATTAAATATTGTTGCAAAACCTGGCCATGTTCCAGTGCCAAAACATCTTGTAACTACATAGTAATAATGCAAATACACAGAAGTAACATAGGTATGGTGCAAATCACAGAACNTTCCTCTTACGAGTTTTTTCTTTTCTTCTCTCTTCCTGCCTTTATGTACCATTAGAGCATTAAATCCCCTCTGCTCAATTAGATCAGCGACAGATAAATGTGCTCCTAGACCACAAAAAAAATATTTAGCATTCCTGCCCTTTACTTTGTTTCCTTCCTTGCTGTCCAGAGGAGACCCAACCAGACACCACAGGAGGCAGTAAAATGGCACACTTAAAAAACCATTTGAAGAGTCATGAGACTTGAAACATCAGCTTGGGAAATATTCTAGTCCCTTCAATACTGGAGTACATTTTTCCCTGTGAAGATGTGAAATAGCCAGAAGACATCACCCATTTTCAAGACATAGATTCCACTGTTAGTGAATTTGAATTTAAAAAATTATGTGTCTACATTTCCCATACTGTACAAAATATTTGCTTAACATTCATGAGGTTTTGACCAAAGAATTCTGTGTCTCATGCTAGTCAAACAGCACAGCATAGTAAAAAGGAGAACTGGTTTGGAGCGTAAGCCTAAAGAGAAAGAGGGGATTTAATGCTC
>WAAG01019835.1:16001-28582 GCA_013390105.1 Tichodroma muraria
GGTCTCAGATCTTCTACTGACACCACTGCACTACCTTGCGGTCTTGGGAAATCGTGTCCTGTACTTCCCCACTCATAATTTCCCGTAACTCAGAATTACACTGAGTTTTAATACATGAACTTTGAATTTCTCACTGTCTACTAAGCTCTACAGTTCAGTGAGAGCACTGTACTAATGCTGCTTTACCCGTTTTTATTATTTAGAGATGACTTGAGGAGGGGAAAGTAATGCTGCCACAAGTCATTCACATTGAATTGCTAAAAACACTAACAGGACTATGATGCATTCCTTTGAAGCACCATAAGTCATACACAATAATGTATATCAAATATAAGAACTACAATACACATTAATTTACCTTTATCTCAGTGTATCTGAAGACCAAAATAAATGTACCTTTCCAGCAGTGCCCTGAGCTTCAAGACTGAGCTGCCTATTCCAGTTTGGTTTTGCATCCTCCCTGTCCTGTGCTCTCTCACCTAACACTACAGACAGACTTCTCTACTTCCTTACCTTAAGCTTACAATACAGTTTGCATTAACATACACAGAATTCATTATTTTCAATAAGAACTGCAGTTTCCTTACAAATTTAACTATTTAGTTTTGAAGGTTTACATCAGGTAATTTAAAAAACTACAGACATTGACTGAAGCATTCAGAAGAGTTCCACGTGAAGACCCTTTCCCAGAGAAAACAGATTAGACAAATTAGATCAAAATAGAGTATTTCAATTACCTTTGGAAACTGAGATAAACATAACCTATCAGTTCTTAACTATATTAATGAGAGGAAAGTATCCAACATTTAATGGCATGTGAACACTGGTGGTTAGGATAAATCCCGACATTGTGGTCCACTTCTCATCTGTGTAGTACTGTAAACTGCACCAAAACCAGATGCATTAGGATCCTTTATCTTAACTGCAAGAAAATAGTTTCCCTTCACAGTCTTGCTTCTAATTAGATGACACACATCCACAAGGTCAGGCTCAAAACAGCAGGGATTCAAGGAACTGCAGCAGGAACTACGGGATGGGTAACATGGTCAGTCTCATAAAGGTAAGGAAAAACTTAGGTAAAGTGCAGCTAATGTCTTAAATCCTCAGAAAATGGAGATCAAAGCTATGGATTTACAGTATGGATGGTGACTGTGCAAAGACCTTCAGACAACCTTAACTATCACAGAAGAAATACATGAAGATCTGTTTTAAATTGAGCCATACCAAGCACCAAATAGTGTCTTAACATTAAGTAAATACCACAAATTCCAGTTTAAAAAATGCACAGAAGGAGATTTCAAGACCAATATTCATTCTTGCCTTACATAAATTATTTTGCAGACCACCCCATCATAATTTTATGATCATTTTTGTACTGCAGTGGTTTTACACTGTGCTACCAGACTTACTCGGGAGAAGGCAGGAAGATTTCACATGAAGATATCCAGTCTGATTAATTGATGTAAGTGATGCTTCTAAACCATCTGAGACTCCCTCCTGGGGAATCAGCAAACCATATTTAAGCATTTCACATTATACTTGACCCTCAGCAGCAGCACCCAACAGCACAGAGGAGCTCACACCAATCTCCTCACTCTCCTCAGAAGCCTTGTCTCAGATAACAGAGCTCTCTGGAGTGGTCCAAAACAGTAAGCAGTGGGGATGCTCCAGGGTCCACTATGTAAGCTCCTTTCCTGAGCAGCACTTTCAGTGACAAGTGTGTGCCAGTCTAACCCATTTAGTGCAATCCAGGCAGTTCTTCCGTGATTCCGGTCGGCAGTTTGTTATAAAAAGAATTAAGTTTAACACTACATGGTTTGGGGGCTGAGACTTAGCAAGACCCAGGACTAGGCAAGGAGGATGCCTTAAACCTCTTACATCCAGAGCTAGATTCCACAACTGACAGACTTGGAGCTTCTTGCAATGAGATTATCTCAGGCAGTATTTTTCTTGGTCTTGATCTTTCATGTTGGTGTACTGCTAGAGAATGAGAAGCACTGAAAAATTCTAGATGATTCACAAAATGCTGTTCACAATTTGGTGCCTGGGCCCTTATCTCTGTTCACAACTTAGTCTTCAACATGTCATTAGGAAAAAGATCTGACAAAAGCACTGCTTCATTAATTATTTGACTAGAAGGGTGACAAGACAAACTGAAGAAAGCCCTATAAGCCTTTCTCCCCCCTTTAATCCAATGCCGTAATTGTTTAGGAAAATGTCAGAAGTTTCCTTTGGTTTAGCAGCACAGACTGGGTGAATCACCTGATTTTAAGTTCTTTGTTACTGCCTGATAGGAGACAAACATACCAAGGAAACAATTTTACTGATCTCTAATAAATCACTATTGGAAATGGATTAGGAGACAGGAAGACAACAAATTCATCACAAGTTTAGATGACCAAAGAATGAGATTTAAGAATGGATTGGACTAAAGAAATGGGAAAATAGCAGCTCTTCTTTACAGAAAAGGTTTTAAGGAAATGCCACATGGATGATTTACCCCCGGATAGCTGCCAAGGCTTTACGTACAGAAGCTGTGCCTTCTGAGGTCACATCCTGGACTTTTCTTTTTATTTGGATTGTTGTTTATTTTCTTTTAGTGGTGCCCGGGACAATTTTGTTTACAAGAAAGAAGTATCCTCCTTTCCTACAGAATAAGAAATATCTAGAGCTAGCAAATGTCTCTGATTGTACAGCCTGCTAAAACCCTAGTTATGCCATATCTTTTCAGGTAGTCTCCTTCTTCCCTGTTTTGAAAAACAGCTCAACCTGTTTCCCACATATATACCTGCCATGGCATATTTTGTAAAAGCACTTCTTATCCAAGGCTTGACAAATAAGACTGTTGCATTATGGACAATTAACAAATATCAAGTTATGTAGCTTTCAGATATGCATGTATTTTAATTAATTTTAAAAGAAATTAAAGAAAAGGCCTTATAAAAATCCTCTTGAAAGCTAGGCATGTGGTAAAGATATTTTGATAATGTTATCTCCTGTAGATGGTTAAAGCCAACTTGTCATCTGCTTGTACAAACAGGAAGCACCTCCTGATATGTCCTGTTCACCTTTCTTTAACAGATAACCACACTGAAAAAAAAAGAAAAAGAAGACTGCTCTGCATTTCACCTCTTAAAGTTACATTTGTAAAATATTCCACTCTGTATATAGGTCATTACTTGAAAAAGACATAAATATTGTCTTACTTTTTTTCATATAAAGCTTCATAAAAAAACTTACTGAAAATGAGAAACATTGACTTGCTTTTCTGGCATAAATTTTTCAACAATGTATTGACTCCAAAGTCCACATACTGATGATATAAACAAACAAACAAAAGAAAACATAGCATTGGATGACATGATATCTGCTGCCCTAAACACTGCATAAGAGAGAAAAATGGTGGAATTTCCAGGACACTTTGAGAGTCTAGTCTGCCTCTTTTTGTGAGGATAAAACTCTTCTGTTTTTCTGGTTGTTTGAGGAGACTAATTTTTGTGTTTTGTTTTCCTCTTACTTTAATAACTTCCCTCTTCTAAGAAGGGGTAGAAACATAACAGTGTTAATGTTGTAAGCATTGTTCATAACAACAGAAAGAATTTTTCACCAAGTAAAGCACTCCAGCAATTTCTAATGATATTGTAATTTCCTGGAAATTTATCCTACGGACAAGACTATTCAGCCAAAAGGCTCTGTCTCCAGCTCTTAGTTTCTGCATCCTGAACTTTGATGCCCGCATTGTCCCTGAGGAGCTCATGTGTCACCCAAGTTCAGAAATCCACATGTGGTCTTTTCTGAAGCCTGATCAGCTATTTCCTTTGAAATTTAGAAGGGACACCTTAATCTGGCTTCTGAAGCTGCCTGAGAGACAATGGAAGGGATTTCAGTACTGGCATGATGCTGGGGGTGTCCAGTGTTCCAAATGCTGAAGGCATTTGAGTGTGGAGTCTGTACTTGTGGAAATAACTTCAGCTCTGTTTTAGACATTCTGCACAAAACAGAGTCCATTTTAATCCTTACCCTATGGCTCTTTGGATGTGGACTGGTGACACTGAACTAGTATTGAAGCATGATGATTAGACAGATAATTTTTCACTCACCTCTTACGCAAAAACCTTTTCAAAGAGTAACAAGAAATAAGTAGAGACTGGAACCAAAGTGAGAAATCAGAGTTTTAAAATTGTTTTGATTTGACAAGCTGAGGTAACAAACTCTTGGTACAAAGGAAATTCAAACCTAAATCCTCCAAAATACTACATAAGCACATTCCTTAGTATATAAAAGGCTAATCTGTGATAACATAGGGAAAAAAGATCAGCATCCCATTCTGGGATGTGAAGGTTCAAATTCTGTCTTAGGCTGCAAATAGGATTAGCTTCCATTTATTAACATCTCAAAATACAAAGTGTCATATGCAACACTTTGCACCTGTAGCACCTCTTAAGGTATCTGTCCTGATTTCAGCTGGGATAGAGTTAATTTCTTCTCAGTAGCTGAAAGTGCTGTGTTTTGGATTCAGTATAATGTTGGTAACACACTGATATTTTGGGGTTTGCAAAGGTGTATTTATCTTAAGAACTATTTTTTGTGTGTCTCATGCCCTGCGAGTTAAAAAAAGGCTGGAAGGTTGCATAGTTGGGACAGGTGAACTGAACTGGACAAAAGGACATTCCACACCATAGAACACCACACACAGTATATAAACTGTGTGAGTTAACCAAAAGGAGGGCTGATCCAGGTTAGGGAATGGGGTTTGGCCTCTGTCAGCCAGTGGTGAGCAATTGTATTGGGCATCACATGTTTGTGGTTTTTTTAAAATTTATTATTATTATTGCTACTACTACCACATTTTACTTTGTTCCAATTACTACACTGCTCTTATCTCAACCTAGTTTTGATTCTCCTCCCCACTCCACCAGGGTGGCAGGGGGAGGTGAGAGTGGCTGAGGGGTGCTTAGTTGCTCGCTGGGCTTAAGCCACCGCTGCAGCACATTAAGGAACAAGGGGTGGAACCAGCTCGAAGCTGCTTTGCGTGAGTATCAGAACGCAAACCAGAAAGACTGAATGTTAAGGGGGACCATGTACTATCTGAACCACAGGCTTCTTTTTTACTACATGGCACATGGAAAATGACACTCTAGAAGAAGAAATGGCCCATCAAGACTCTCTCAGTGCAGACTGGAAGGACAATAGAAGCAGACCTGGAATCCAATAACCAACTGCCCTCAAAGCAGATGCCTTATTTGCCCCGTGTTCATTAGAAATGAAGACACAGGTACACCCAAAAAACTCCTGCCTTCTGTAAACAGGACTTGATCCAACAACAGTGAATTAAATACTCTGGAAATGTCTGGGGTGATTTGTTATGTCATAGGCTTTTTTATAAAAAATTGCGTCTAGTTAAATTGTCAGAGGAAAGGAATATAGACCAATCACATAGGAGAATTAAAAATATTCTATTTCACAATTTATTTGCTTTGAAATAAAACAGTGTTTTGCTTTAGAAAGTTGTCCAAGTACTGCTTCTCTAGGGAAGATGATTACAAATATTAAACCAAATTCAAAGGCTATTGCTCAAAAGCTGAGTCAAAATGAAAGAGAATTTCATAATTCCAGTCCAAGAGAAAAAAGGATTGTCCAATATATGTGCGGGGTGCTACCAATGAGTAGGAAATAGAGAAAGTTAGTCTTGTGATTGTGACAGCTGGCTGTTAATGAGACACACTCAGCTTATTCTAGTTGAACTAGGTCTGTTGGCTCTAGTTTCTGTCAGCTTGTGGAATTGCCAACTTCCATTAAAAAGACAGAAATCTGAAGTTTCTGTGGTAGTCTGTAGAGGAAACAGTCATAAATTGTTCATTACCTGGATCGGGACTCTGGAAATTCAACATTTTTAATTTCACACCTAGAATCCATGAAAGAAGTTATACAGCAAAATAATCCAGAATGTCTAAATAGCAGTGGGTTATCAGTTGCTGCAAATACATTATTGAAATGAAACAGTTAAAAACTAGAGTTCAGGCATGCCAATATCAGTAGCATATGAAGTTTTTACATGCAATGAACCCTTGAAATAAATCCAAGTTTATTTTCAACACAAAGAAAATAGTATTAAACAACTACAGAGAATAACCAAGGCTTGAAAATGCCAGAAGAGCACAAAAAAGCAAAGGATGAGTTCAAGACACACACGTCTGAAGGAAAAAATATTGTTTTCTCTACAAAAATGAAGTTGTCTGTTATTTCAAAATGTGTCCACACATGTACATTGGCATGCAGAGGAAGGGAAGAGTGATGGAATACTGAGTCTACATTTAGCCGAAGTGATTACTGCTGCAGCATATAAGCTTCATTTATGGTTTGAAATGAATCTGTAAATCACTCACTGGTTAACACAATTCTTTAAAAATATGATGTGAAATCCTGTACACACATATCCCATGAGTCTAGGCACAAAAGCTTTTTTGTCCTACTGGTACCCTACATATCACTGACTTTCAAGTTCATGGAAGTGCTGCTAAAGGCAGCTTCTATTCAAATATGTAAAAACCCCAAAGAAGCCTTAGTAACACAGACTGATTGGAATGGAAACCTAATTAGAGAAAAGACTTGGTGTGACACTTGGCTGAATGTCTCACCCATTTATTCAGGTAAAGCAGTCTGGTAGTTTCTTTCCTGACAATGATATATACATTTGTGGAACAAAACGGAAAAGCTGCTTCCATCCAAAGTCCTAGCTGTGAGAGCAAGGGGTTTTGCAGACTTGGCAATGTATAAAGGTTGCAGAAGGTCTCCGTGGTTCAAAATACCTGTTTGAAGGACTTCTTGTTGGTACTCAAACTTGTGAAGTCATTCAAGAAGACTTCATTGAAGTGCCACCTCAGTACCAGCAGGAGAGCTAAAAAATATGCCTGGGTCTAGTAGTTCTTCACTTTGAAAAAGCAGAATTGGACAGTCTAGGAGTATATTCACCAGGGGATTTCTTCTCTACTATCATGAATGAGGATAACATTCCTGAGGAAGAATTCTTGAGCCAGGAAATTCTTTGGTCTAATAATCTATTTTTTTCCAAGGTCAGGAGTTTATTGCTTAGATATAATCAGAAGGTAAATCACCAATCTAGTCTCACAGTCTTTAGTTGACTAAAATAATGAAACTTGAAAATTGCTCAGGATATGAGGCTCCCCATAACAATAAAGACACTCAGTGTGCCTACCCATAGAACATCTCTCCTGTGTCCCAGGAGAAAGACATCTAATGAATGAACAATTAGAGGAAGTCCCTTTGTTATAGAAGTCTGATCTTTGAAAGCAGCAGAATCTCATACATGATGAAGATGAGATATACATATGAGATACCATGTGGTCTGAATCTAGGGAGAGTCTGGCATCAGTGAAAATCAATGGCAGTTGGAAGAGAAGAACAAAAAGACAGGAGGGAAAAGGCAGCATAAGCTTGTAGTGGCCAATAGGTAGAAAGAGAGGTAGTGAAATGAAGATTTTCATATATAGCTGTAGGCTTGTTACAGTCTGGAGTAACTTGGTGAAGCTCTTCCCTGAACCAAGACTAGGAGAAGTCAAGAAGGCAATATGATGTCTTTAACATGCTGACCAAAAATGCTCTGCAGATACAAAACACATTTTTTCAAGATGAAGGGACTGAGGTTGATACACCATCCATACCGAATGGGCACAGAGAGGAGTGCTCCAAGAAGTTGTATTTAATGCCAACAGAAGGTGCTTCCCTTCCTACCTTTACGCAACCTTCCACCACCTTCCATGTAACAGTCTGTAGTGACATCAGAGTAGCTGATAACACCTAGACACAGAATCTTCCCTATCTATTTGCAATCTGGTTCTCTGCCAGCCTCCCTCCACAATTCTCAATGGGAAGTGAAAGTCAAGTTGACTCCCTGATACCCACTGGTGCACAGATGCAGCAGTTGCTTCCCATTTCCCACCAGGGTTTAATCTGGGTTACAGAAAGATAAACTTTAGAAAAATGCTGAGAAATAAAAGAGATCTAGAAACAGAAACATCAGGAGAGGAAGACCAAAATTTTTATCAATATTACAGTATCAAAAGGATAAAATAGCAAATGATTACTGGTGGTCAGACATAATGAGAGAGAACTTCCCCCAAAGTGAAGAAGCATTTTATATAGGAGCAAATACAAAGTATGGGAAACAAGAGATATGAAGGTAAAGAGGTGACGAAAATGTGGGAGGAAAATGGCACAGTGGGGAATGAAAATGTGACCGTGATATGATCATGGGAATATCAGATAATACTGGTGTCCTGGTTTAGGGCAAATTTGGGAGAAAATTTGGAGGAGAAAACCTCCAAAAGGGTTCCTCTAGAAAATAAATTTAAGCGGCCCCTCTCTTAGCTGGTTCGGGAAAAAGATTTCCTTGGAGAGAAGTGGAAAAAGCTGTTTATTTAAAAGGCAAAGCACTCCCCAGCACACAAATGAACAATACTAAACAACAAAACCTCTTGTTGCGCCAAAGAGATGACGAATTCAGAAAGTCTCTCCCGTGGGTCGCAGCTCGGCTCACTCAGTCTGTGTCAGTCCCTCCGGCTCTGGGAAATGCCGGGCACAGGCCAGGCCCGGTGGGACACGGGTCTGAGCTCCTGGTGCTCCTCCGGGTTTTCAGTCCAGAGCAGGTTCAAACAGTTCGAAGAAAAAAATAAACAAACCCACAGTCCGGAGAACTTCTCTGCTTCAGCCAGACAAAAACTAACACAAAGCAAAGGAGAGCTCTCTCCTGGCCTCCACACTGCAGACAACCCAGGCCGTGTGTGAAGGAAAGCTGAAAACTCTTATCTTTGTGTTATGAAAACAACAGCCTCAGACATTCCACCGCTTCTCCTGCTCCCCCCTTCATTCTCAGATCCAGTTTTAAAGGTGCAAAACTTATTTTTGAGCTAAACAGAAGAACGCAGATACAATTCAGCATCAACCCAGGACAACTGGGAAACAAAGAAAACCAGGACAAACTAATTACAAAATAGGATAGACCAAAGAGTGTGAAAGAAAAGAACTAAGAAAGCAAAGTTTTAAAAGCAGTAACAAAATGTCAAGCTGGAATTTTTAGGGAATGAATATGAATGGCACACATTTTATTCTACTGCCTTTAAAGATGAATGTAGGTGATGCTAAATAATTAATTTGGGACAAGATTGTAATTTCTCAGCAATATCCACAGGAGGAACTAAAGAACACAGTAAGATCTAGAAAGTTTTCTAGATGAACACTACCATGTGTTTAAGGGTTGTATCCATAGCAACTAGAAACCAACACAAACCCAGTCACCATTTAACCACATTCCCCTGAGAAACTATCAATATAACAGTTTCTAGCAACATATTCAGACACAGTGCTCACTGAATATTTAAGAGCTAAAATGCGGTACATCGAGTAATGAACTTGGTTGGTTTATTTTCAAATTCTACCACTGCACTCAATCTACTCATTGAAGACATGAGTGTTTGACAACCCAGAAATCACACACACAGTTCCATACTTCAGGTTCCTCCAGACCAGAAGATTTCAGCTAGAAAAACACTGGGAAAGATAAAGCTCAAAGAATTGCCAGCAAAGAAATCGTTCCTTGCTTTTTCTTTTTTGTAGAAAGCATCCAAAGTGAATTCTGCTTTGAATAAAAGGGCTTAGTGAACAGCAGGGGGGAAAAAAAAAAGATAAAATTATTTCTATTTCAGTATCATAGAGGTACAATATAAACAACTTTTGAGAAAGGCTTTTCCCCCAGTTTCTTTCCCTCCCCTTTTTTAATTTTCTTTTTTTTTTGTTTTTAATTTTAACTTTTTTTATGTTTGTTCGCATAACCTGTCAGGCTCACGTTCTTCAGAATTTCTTGTGAAGACTCAAAAAATAAACTTACTAAAAAAAGCATCTATTTAAGAGAGGGGGCTCCCTTATGAGAGTCTGCCAACATTACCCAGACAATGGAGCCCCATTAAAAGCACTGATCTTCTTCCATAATGCTACCAACATCCAGGGAAACTGCATCGTCTCATTTCTCAAACAGATGAACTGAAGAGTAAAGGAGTAGAAGGAATGAGCAGAGCACCTTCTCAAGGGTCAGCTGAACAAAATTATTGCTCTATGGCACAGAGAAGAAAGTTAAAGTTCACTTCCCTCGCCAAGCAAAGCAGAACGTGTGAGTGAAAATGTTAATTTATCTTACCTATGGCACACTACCTACAGACAGCATATTGGGACTTCAGAAATCCACACAACATTTACTCAGAATATAATTTAAAGCCCTATCTGATGACTGACATGTACTTCACAGCTTTTATTATTTTCAATTTCACAAAAAAACTGCCTAAGAAACTGATCTGCATTCTTTATAGCTTCACTCCCACAGGTAAAATTATCATCTAAATTCCTTTCATCTATAGCATGATCTGTTCCACTCTACTGTCTTCAAATTACACCTTGTCAAATTTCTAAAGGCAAAAGAGTTTCCCAAGTACAGCAATCCAGAAAACGGTTTTCAACTTTCCAAATATTATTTTGAGATTGAAAAATCTGTTTTTCATTTTTACCACTACAAAGCGACATTTGTGAGTGATGCTTTTTCCAATTTAGCTGATGACCAGTAAATTCTGTGAGTGAGACATTAAAAAACACCAGGTGGGTCAAAAGCTTTCATGGCACACCTTTTCTGAAGAGCCTCTATGAAACATTCATACATTGATCCTATTGCCTTCTGATCACTGGTTTCACAGATTAGCACTACCAGTTAAATAAATGCTGTGCCCAAGTTAAAGGCTAAACATGAAGGTAACTTGAAAGTGTTTCAGCAACTTGTAAAGGGAAGCATCTTACTGATGTTCAAACAGTGTTCCTGCATTTTAGTCAAACCCCTCCACCTTTTTAAAGAATTCTATTTGAAGTCAAACATGAAAAGACATTTTTGCACTTTCATTGTTCATAGCCTAGGGAAAGGACAAGATGAGAAGAAAATGTTATCAACAGTTCTTTTATCATTTACCATTCTGAACTTATTTACCACTCTTTGTAATTAAAGATATATTAGAAAGACTGTCCCTCATAACTGGAAATAGCTTCTTTCTCACATCTGAAGAAACACAGCTGCAGTCTTCCCAGCTGCTTGTAGGCCAATGTAGAGTTTCAATTCATTTTCTACTACAATGGCAACATTCAAGAATTGAGTAATTTCTAGTTCAGTTCTTACATTAAAACTGATTAATGTTTTAATAGGAATAGACAAAAGTAGATTAGAAGTCTCTGCTTGAGGAATAATTTAATCATATTGAAGTGTTAAAGAAACAAGAAAAACAGAATGATGTTATCAGGGACTGGAAACAAAGATTCTTACTCCAGGTGCAGGCCAAAGCTTTATGCCATCACACCTCTAATTCTGGGAATGCATTAAGGGTAACACAGCTGTACCTGTTTGCACTACACTACCCCAAACACAAGAAGAACTCGTGTATCAGTACAGAGCTGTGTTTCAGGCAAAGAAAACTCAGTGAAGACAGTGAACACATCTAAGATGCAGGAATTGAGACACCACCTGCCTTACTTTGCTGCCCTACAACACGAAGTCTGAGAATATCTGGATTTGTTGGTTTGTATAAAACGGAGAAAATAAAAAGACTCTGCTATTCTGTTCAATAAGGAAATAAACCAAGAGGATCAAACAAGGCAAAAAGAAAGTCACTTGTGATTTATCTCTGTAAGTTAGAGAATTTAATTTCTGCCCTTAAGAAACAACCTATATACCTAGAAACAAAGGAATTCCATAGAAAATTTTCAACCTCTCTGAAAAGGCTGTTAACCAGACAGATACTCCAAAGAGTGAGGAGCATTTTGACTTCCTAACTTTACGTGATGGTTTTCATTAAAGACCACCAAGAAGCAATAATTTTATCTTTCAGCCTCATTTTTTGTGACAGAATGCCAGGAGTACTGATATCCCCACAAGACTGACGTTCTGCTCATACTTTGTGAAGCAATTTTAACATACAAAGCTATATAAACCACTTAAATGGCTGTCATCAGTACAACAGTGTATGAAAGACTGATGGGGAAAAATTTAAAGGTACATTACTTTTAAGAAACAGGAACAATGCAAGATCTATGAACCGAAAAAGTACATTTCTTATAACAATCCTTATAACCCTTAAAGAATGTATAGCAATACCTGCTGCTGTCTTTGCCGCCTCATTTGGGCAACCTGAGACATCATGATCTGACGATCCAGTAACTCCATTCTCTGCTGCCTCTGGATGTCAACGGTTGCTCCCATTCCCACTCGAACTTCATTCGTTGGTTCCGCAGATGAGAAGACTGGTTCAAGAGTCCAAGAAAATATCTTTGCTACCCATCTGGGTACACAAAGAATTCGATGAACTTTTAAGATACTGCTATTGTAGCAAATCCCAGAAATCTAAAATCAAAAACAAAATGTTAAAAACCCCCTAAAATCCAAAAAACTTAAATACACCACATTGAATTTGGCTGCAGGTAACAGTTGTTCTGCTTTTTAAAGCACTTTTACTGTATTTACTCACAAGTCTTTCATA
>WAAG01019838.1:0-36471 GCA_013390105.1 Tichodroma muraria
ATGTCCCTCCTTTGGATGCTCCCCAACAGCTTTAGTTGTGTTTTATATTGAGGTGCCCAATCCCAGGACTGGAGGTGATTTCTCCCCAGTGCAGAGCAGGACAATCCCCTCCCTCGATGCTGTCCCTGATGTCCCCCGGGACAGGGATGTCCCTCCTGGCTCCAGGGCACAGCTGACTCAGATCCCCCTTGCCATCCACCAGGACCAGGTCGCTTCCCAGAGCTGCTCTCCAGCCTCTCCAGCCCAGCCTGCGAGTGCATCCAGGGCTGCCCCAGCACCCTGGAATCCGCCACCCGCCTGTGTTAAACCTCACGCGGTTGGTGCTTCCCAGGCCCTCGGATTTGTCCAGGTCTCTGCAGGGCCGCTGTGCCTTTGGGGAGTCTGCAGCTCCTCGCAGTTTTGTACCATCTGCAGACTTCCCTGGTGTCCCTTCGAGCCGCATCCAGGTCATCTGTGAAGGTGCTGAAGGGAACGGGGCCTGAGCTGGAGCCCTTTGGAACTTGGGCTTTGCAGGGAAACTTCCCAAACCTCTGGATTGCTCAGTCAAAAACACAAACCCAGGGTTTGTGTGGGGTGGGCAGTGCCCCTGCTGCGCTTCTGGGGTGCCTGTGCTGGGAACCCGGGATTGCGGTGGGATTTCAGTCCTGCAGCTTGCTGCTGCTCAGAGCTCTGTGGCCTGGAGTGACACTGATGACTCTGGAGTCTCTTTGATTCTGATTTCCCTGGGCAGCTTTTCGGAGCTTTCTGGGCAGCAGAGCAGAGCCTGGCTCTGGGAGAGGCACAAACCTGCAGGAGTGAGGGTGGTCTGGCTGCTGCAGCCACAGGAAGGAAGAAGGAAATAGAACACGAGAAGCTGCTTCAGTTTCGGTTTTGCCTTTGATTCCTTATGAGGACTGAGTTCTGTCACACCTCAGAGAAGGCACCGGTAGCTCTGCTGTGACATTTGGGGTTTTCTTCCATGTGGCAGTTTCTTCCTTCCGTTCCCCGTAGCCTTGCACAGCCTGCAGCTCATTCCAGCTCCTCGCTTGGCTGTGCAGCGGGGTGGGATGAGAAGGCTGTGTTTCCTTAGCTGTTTATTTGTGTTTGCTTCCCTCGGCAGATCCCCCGGGACGCCGTTTAATTGAATTCTTTTATGTTAAGATGGATTTCTTCTCTTTGAGGAGGATAATTGAGGCTGTGAGCTCACAGGTTCCAAACTGTCCCCGTGTCCCCGAGGCAGAGGACGAAGGGCACGGCTGCACCTCGCCAGGAGCGGGCACGAGGCCAGGCTGCCCTGTGCTGGCACCGCGTCCGTGCGGGATGGCAGCGGCAGAGCCGTGGGCGCGGGGCCAGCGCCGGGAGCTCCGCAGCTGGAGCGGCACGGCAGCGCTGGCACCGGGGAGAACACGGGGACGTGGGACCCGGGAAGGAGCAGAGTGACAGGGCCAGGGCTGTCCTGGGCATTTAACCACCAGGGCGTGGTTGGATGGCGGTGGCAGCGTCGTGGTGCAACGTGTCCCTGATGTGGCTGTGCCGGTGCCGGCGCACGGGGAGCAGGGCTCAGACACCTCCCCTTCCTGGGAACTTCTGCTGCTCATCTGAGAGCCTGCAGCTCCCAAGAGCAGAGGGGCCTGGGGCTGCTGGAGTGAATCCAGAGAGGCCATGGAGATGCCGGAGCCCCTCTGCTCTGCAGCCAGGCCGAGGGAGCTAGAAATGTTCACCTGGAGAGGAGAAGCTCCAGGGAGAGCTCAGAGCCCCTGCCAGGGCCTGAAGGGGCTCCAGGAGAGCCAGAGAGGGACTGGGGACAAGGACTGCAGGGACAGGACACAGGGAATGGCTCCCACTGCCAGAGGGCAGGGCTGGATGGGATCTGGGGAAGGAATTGCTGTCTGGGCTGGAATTGCCAGAGCAGCTGTGTCTGCCCCTGGATCCGTGGCAGTGTCCCAGGCCAGGCTGGACACTGGGGCTGGGAGCACCTGGCACAGTGGGAGGTGTCCCTGCCGTGGCAGGGGTGGCACTGCAGGGGCTCTGAGGTCCCTTCCCACCCAACCATTCCATGACTCCGTGCTTCTGTTTCACTGAACATGAGTCCCCCTGTGGATGTTCTGCTGGGCAATTGGAATACGGGGCTGGAATGGGACGGGGTTGCAGCAGTGGGGCTGCAGTGGTGTTGACGACAGCCATGAGTCCGTGTTAGGTTAAGTCACACTCAGCCCAGGAACAGAATATCCAGGTTATCCCAGGAGCCCTCAGCCCCTGAGCCAGGCCACCCCATTCCTGCTGAGCAGGTGCTCAGTCTCTGCACCATTTAGCAAATTGGAAAACACCGAAGGATGTTTTTTCAGCTTAGTTCTGCAGCTTGTTTCCTTTTATTTTTCAGTTGGAAGGTTGTTTTTCTTTGTGCTCAGTTGTTATTTACTGCTCTGCATTCTCCTAGTCCTTGTTCCCTGCCATGGCTGGAATGAGATGGTTTTTAAAGTCCTTTCCCACCCAAACCATTCCATGATTCCCTGATTTACTGTATCATTTTTTAATGTTGCACTGTCCATGGTATAGCCTAAATTTTCTTCCATGACTTTCTAAGTATTTCCCCTCACCCCAACGATGTGTTTTGTACTCTGCCTTGGCTTTCCAGGGCCTGGAACCTCTCCCAAAGTTCACACCTCTGTGATGTAAATCCCTCCCTGGGTTCAGGTTTCCTTTCTTCATCAGTGGAGGAGCCAGATGCTCGTTCCCTGTCCGTGCAGGGGTCCGAAATAGCTGCGTTGTGCTGGGGAAGCGCTCGTTCCTCTCCTGCCCCGGGAATCTGGGTGACTGACTGGCATCAGTCATTCTCAGTATAAATACCTGCACCTTGAGTGAGACCCAGCCTGGGCAGGGGACACCTGCAGGGCTGGGACAGGGACAGGGAGCTCCTCAGCTGGGTCAGGCAGCCTGGCACCTGCTCGACACAAGGGATTGGACCGGGTGCTCCCCAAGGGCTTTTCGGACCCGAACGATTCTGTGACTGTGCGGCGCTGATGTTTTGCCGTGTCCGAAGCCTGAGCTCTGCCTGGGGAACCTTCTCCCTCTCCCACGGCGGGTGGATGAGTTTGCTGCTGCAAGCAGGAAGGGATTCANAGAGACTGGAGCACCTCCAGGGACAGCCTGGGAGAGTTAGGAATGTTCAGCCTGGGGAAGGGAAGGTCATGTGGAGACCTCACAGCACCTTCCAGGATCTGAAGGCATCCGAGGGAGCAGAGAGGGACCCTGAATCAGCACTGGAGTGCCAGGACACAGGGAATGGCTTCCCACTGCCAGAGGACAGGGAGAGATTGGCTTAGATTGGATACTAGAAAAAAATTCCTCACGGGGAGGGCGGGCAGGCCCTGGCCCAGGGTACCCAGAGCAGCTGGGTCTGCCCCTGGATCCCTGGCAGTGTCCCAGGCCAGGCTGGACACTGGGGCTGGGAGCACCTGGCACAGTGGGAGGTGTCCCTGCCCTGGCAGGGGTGGCACTGCAGGAGCTCCGAGGTCCTTAAGGCAGAGGACAGAGTTTTTTCCACCTCCTTCCTGGCGTGGGGAGGACCCAAAGCTCAGAAGTAGTTTATCGATATTTTACTGAGTTTTTTTCCTTCTGCTTTAGAGAAAGTTCATTTAATTATGGCAGGTCCCAGACTGCTGCGTGTGACTGAGGGGTCTGAAAACTCAAGGATGAAGCAGGCAGAGGAGTTTCCAAAAGCTATGAGGGGCTTTAGGGTGCCAGATGTTGTTGTGGGGTTTGGGATGTGGTGCTGGCAGTGACTGCACACCCGATTTCACGGCTGTTACACCGTAACTTCCTCTTGCAAAAGAGGGAATTTCAGGCCTTCTGTTTTTCCTTCCCTTCTGTCACCTTTGTTCTGACACATGAAAGAAGTGGTACAGGGCAGTGATGTTAATGTGGGCAGTAATTCCAGTGTGTCCATGACCTCCCTGCCACTGCTTTTCCCTCCGTTTCCAGCAGCAGCTCTGCCGAGGAATGTTGTGTCTTCCAGGAAAGAAATGGCCACTTCAGCCTCATTTGTCACAGGTGAATTTTGGGCATCGGCAGGAATTTCTTTATGGGAAGGGTGGTCAGGCCTTGGCAGGGGCTGCCCACGGGGGTTTGGAGTGCCCATCCCTGGAGGTGTCCAAGGAATTCCTGGAGGTGGCACTCAGGGCTCTGGGCTGGAGACAAGGTGGGCATTGGGCACAGCTGGGACTGGATGGGCTGGGAGGGCTGTTCCAATTCCAGGGATCCCGGGATTCTTAGAGCTTCTCTGTGCTGTTTTTTCAAATACCTGGAAGCAAATGCTGGAGTGAAGCAATGCAGTTCCCAAGAACAAAACTGCTGAGTTTTTTTTAGTTTTGGAAGAGAAAAGCAAGGAGAAGTATTGAGTGTCTCCTTGGGGTTTGGATCCGTGCAGGAGTTTTCCGAGGAGCAGTGAAGTGAGATGGGATCACCTGGTGGGCACGGGAGACTTTGGCCACGTGGAGAAAATCCCGTTGTGTAATCCCGGGTTGTTTGGAGCTGTGGACTGTGCCCTGGTCAGGAATGTGTTACTTCGGGCAAAGCAGGTGGGATCACCACCGGCCAACCAGCAGGGCCGGTGCTGGGGGAAGCAGGAGGAGGGAGCTCCAGGGCCCTGGCTGGAGGGAGCAGTGCCCTGCTGGGTTTGGGTTTTAACGCTTGAGGGGCGGTTCCTGCTGAGGAGATCACTGCGATTCCTGTGGATTGGCCCATTCAGACTCCTGAATCCCAGGATGGTTGGAGCCATAAAGCCCCTCTCATTCCAGCCCCTGCCAAGGCAGGGACACCTTCCCTATCCCAGGGGACCCCAAGCCCCACCCAGACCATTCCATGCTTCCATGGTCAAGAGAATTATTGATGATCCTTTGTGCAAAGTGGATATTCAGTTACTTTCCCAATGTTGATCCAATCTCTAGGATTCTTTATTAAGCTTGGAAAAATAAATGTCTTCCTTTTCATTTGAAACGCTCACCCTACAGATTCCATGGGTTTTAAGAGTGGTTTTGGTTATGATCGAGGGAATTCAGTCACAGTGTGAGTGACTCCTTGGATTAGTGCTCCAAGCCTGAGCTGGATAGACATTTCAGCTGGAATGCTGTCCCCTTCCTGCTGCTCCATCCTTCCCCACTTCCCTGCCCTCCCTCCCTGCTCAGACATTCCTGCAGCAATGTTGGAAGCCGGTTTGGGGGAATGATCCAGCTGGTTATTTTTTTCCTGCTAACACTGCATGGCAAAGGAAACCCTTTTTTTTTCCCAGCAGGGCAGGTTTAGCACCCAGCAAGCCGTGGCCCCAGGTCAGGAGTGTGTCCTGCTGGTCTGGGGTTCCCAGAGCAGGTTGAGCTTTGATGTGTCTTTGTCCAGGGAAAACCCATGGGACTCCTAAGGGTGGCTGTGAGAGTTCCCAGGGATTGTTTTCCTTTCAGGGTGTTTTATGATGGATGAAGCCTGGCTCATAAATTGAGGTTAAGTGGTGCCATGCAGGGAGAACAGGCTGGTGGTGCCTTGACCTGGGAAAGATGTTTTACCCAGTTCTGAGGAATTGGGTAAAGAGGAAGGAATTTCCCCATGGAGAGGGTGGTCTGGCCTTGGCAGGGGCTGCCCAGGGAGGTTTGGAGTGCCCATCCCTGGAGGTGTCCAGGGAATTCCTGGAGGTGGCACTCAGGGCTCTGGGCTGGGGACAAGGTGGGCATTGGGCACAGCGGGGACTGGATGCTCTTTTCCAACCTCAGCCATTCTGAGCTCCTTCTGAAGTGTCTTTGATTTTATTAACTGCGAAACTTGTTAAACTTTGCATGGACTGTGTCTGTGATGCCCTGAAAGCTTGAGGAAATGAAAATGCGTTTATTTAATGTCCTGTTTGAGGGCTCTGCTTCACTGGGGTCTGTTGGGTGGAGGAGTGTTGGAATACTCTGGTAGGAGCCACAGCATGTGACGGGCTGGGCTGTTCTGGTGCAGGTACAGCCACAGACTCACCTTGGGAGCTTTGAACTGGGATGAGGGGCCAGGGAAGGAGCAGAGCAGTTGTTTTTCTGGCTCTTTGTGGCCGTGTGTTGATCAAGTAGGTGTCTGTGGAACGGGCAGCTCTTGATCTCACCGTGGGGTGCAGCAGGAAATCTCAGTTTGCAAATAGCGGCCCTCAGTGTTGAGTACAAAGAGGTGTCTTTTGTAACATGGCCTTCGTCTGTGTGGGCAGCGAAGATGAAAATGCCCAAGGTCCCCGGAAGGACTCGGACAAAGCGGGATTTCTGTGAAATGCTCCTTGTGCACCCCAGTAAAAACCAACACCCTGCTCTGAGATCCCAGTTGGTCGTTAACAGGGATTTCCGTGCGGGTCAGCTCTGGTGACCCGGGAGGAGATGTCGCTTGTTGCTTAGAGCAGGCAGAGTAACCAGCCCTGAGTGATGCAGGCAGGCGGGGCGGGAGGAGCCTGGAGTCCTGCGAGAGATGGAAATCAGCACTTCGAGCACCCCAGCACTTTGTTTTGCTGGTATAATATTCAAATACAGTTGCAAATCTCCCACTCAAACATTAAGGGGAAGCCCAGAGTCCCCCCGGGGTTCCTTGGGGCTCGTGCTGCTTCCGTGGGGCCATCGGCACAGAGGAGCAGCTGGGAATACCAATCCTGCGGAATTACTGCTGAAATACAGATCAGGAACTGGGAGATTCCTCTGCCCTCAGAGCTGACGTGAGCCCAGCAGCCCATAGAGGTGAGTTTTAGGGATGTGTTGAGCTCCGTGTGCACTGACTGAGCTGTTGGAAGAGGCCTTTTTTGTGCTGTTCTGTTCCCAGGGCGTTTGGGATCCTTTCCTGCAGCTTTTTCCTTCAGCTTTTGAAGCGCTGCGGTTTCTTGGTGTCTGGGTGTGGAGCAGTTAATTAAAAAAGTAACATTTAAATCAAGAAGCTGTGCAAATTTTGTCCTTAGCATGGGGTAGGGCAGCAATTAGGAGGCTGCTTAAGGAGATACTGGGTGAGGATAAGGTTGATGATCAAAACAAAGTACTCTTGATATCATCTCTTGCTTTGGGAGCTTCAGAGGCCGGAAAGGATTAGAGGGAGCTCTTCATTTCGAGTGCACATTTGTCCAACACAGGGGCCTTCAAGGGTTTATTGCCAGGGGCAGATTTTGTTAAAGGAAAACCCAGCACAGCCCCTTTCCATGCAGAGCAGCATCCCCCTGTGCCTGTGGTTTGCTGCTGGTGGCCAGGGAACGTTGGCTGGCACTGAGCTGGGTGAGATGAGGCGGCTCTGCAGAGGGGTGGGACAGGCTGGATCCATGGGATGAGGCCAGCGGGGTGAGGCACAGCCAGGCCAAGTGCCAGGTGCTGCCCCGGGGGCACCCCTGGAGCGCTCCAGGCTGGGGCAGAGGGGCTGGAAAGCCGGGAAAGGCCCTGGGCTGCTGTGCCAGCGGCCGGGCACGAGCCCAGGGGGCAGGAGGCCGATGGCCCCTGGGCTGTGGCAGCCCCAGCGTGGGCACGGCCCCGGGGCAGGGACTGTCCCCTGTGCTGGCCCTGTGAGGGACCCCTGGAATCCTGGAGAGCCCTGGAGGGGCTGGAGCTGGGAAGGGTCTGGAGCCCCAGGAGGGGCTGAGGGAGCTGGGCAGGGGCTCAGGCTGGAGCAGAGGAGGCTCAGGGGCCCTTGTGGCTCTGCCCAGCTCCTGGCAGGAGGGGACAGCCGGGGGGTCGGGCTCTGCTCCAGGAACAGGGACAGGAGCAGAGGGAACGGCCTCAGGCTGGGCAGGGGAGCCTCAGGGTGGACAGCAGCAGGGATTTCCCCATGGAAAGGGCCAGGCCTTGGCAGGAGCTGCCCAGGGAGGTTTGGAGTGCCCATCCCTGGAGGTGTCCAAGGAATTCCTGGAAGTGGCACTCAGGGCTCTCGGCTGGGGACAAGGTGGGCATGGGGCACAGCTGGGACTGGATGGGCTGGGAGGGCTTTTCTAACTTAAATGGTGCCAGGATTTTGTAATGCAAAAGCAGAGATCTTGTTAATTTGTCAGATGTTAAGGAATAATGAAGAAATTCATCTTCATAGCTCACATGGGAAAACAAAAGGAGATTCTTGGCAAACTAGTGAAATATTTTGGTTGTGAATAAGTTTTATCTGTGAATTTTAAGTGTATCCAAGTGGTTTTCAATAAGCAGCTTGGGCCAGGGGGTGTCTCAGGGAGCTGAAAGGCCTCTTTGGGGGTGTGTGGCAATGATGAACCCAGCGGGTTGGGGTCGGTGCCTCGAGGCCTCCGGGGTGTCCTGCTTTGCCTTTAGTCAGGGATTCCCGAAAGAGTCGAGCAAATGAGGGGGCAGGGAGCAGAGGGAACGGTGCTCAATGAGAATTGGAGTTATATAAAATCCTGATGTTAAGGAAACTCTTTTATTTGTGTGCTGCCACTTGAGAGGGTGTCCCAGGCACCAGAGCTGCCCCTTGGTGGAGAACCTTCCACAGGTCCTGTCCCTTGGCTGTTCCTCATAGCTGGCATGGGATGGGCTCCTGGCATGGCGTGATTTGGGAGCAGAGGGATCATGGAATCCCGGAATCCCAGACTGCTGTGGGTGGGAAGGGACCTCAGAGCCCCTCCAGTGCCACCTCTGTCATGGCAGGGACACTTCCCACTGTCCCAGGCTGCTCCAAGCCCCATCCACCCTGGCCTTGAGTTCCAGGATTTATGTAGGAAGCGTTTCTTTTCCTGCTTTGGAATTTTTCACCATCCTTTGTGCCTCCACCGTTCCTCTGAAGAGAAATCCACAAAGGTCTTGGATTCATTCTTTGTTGTGTTAAAGATACGAAAATGGGAATCATTCCATCTTGGAAGCAGAGCCAGAGTGTGTTCCACAGGATTCTGAGGTGGGAGCCTAAGGAGGTTGGGAGAGCTCTGAAATAACTGAGTAGCTCATGATTCTCTTCCCCTGGCAGAATCCCAGAAATACTGAGGCTGGAAAAGCTCTCCTGGCATCACCGAGTCCCAGCTGTGTCCAATGCCCACCCTGTCCCCAGCCCAGAGCCCCGAGTGCCACCTCCAGGAATTCCTTGGACACCTCTAGGTAGTGGTGGGAGGGGTGGGGACTCCAAACTCCCCGGGCAGCTCCTTCCAAGGCCTGAGCACCCTTTCCAGGAGGAAATTCCTGCTGAATTCCTGCAGGATGGTGACTTTCTGTCTCCCTTCTGCAGCACTCAGAGGAGGAGGACCCCAGATGTGTTTGCAGCCCCTGCCAGGGCTGACCCGAGACATTTACAGGGTGCTCTGAATTCTGGTGTTTGCTTCTCTCTCAAGGAAAGAAAGTCCTTTTTGGGTCCTTTTTGGATCCTTTTTAGGGAAGTGAAACTGTGCAGTTGAGAAATGTTGATAACCCAAATGATCCAATTTCTTGGGAAGAGCTTGGGGATAAAAATGCTGGCGAGTGTGAATTGTTGTGAGGTGGCAGTGGGGCGTTACGTACGAGCCTGGCACCGCTCCTCGCCTGCTTTCCTGGGAGTGCTTGACAGCGCTGGGGATGGATCAGGGCTGGCTTCCAGCTGGGCAGGGAGGGAGAGCGCCTGGCTGTGCTGCAGGAGGTGGGAGAGGGCTGGGAATGACCCTGTCCCTGCCCTGGGAGCCACCAGGCAGCAGAGGGACACCTGGGCACCCTCCATATCCCTGCAGGTGATGCACTGCAGGCTCCAGCTTCTTCCCAGGCGGCGTTGGGCTGGGATAACCATAATAATCATAACAATAGCAGTAACAACAACAGCGACGACAGCCCCTCTGCCTGCAGGTGTGGGCAGTGCACTGCCATCAGTAACTGCCCTGGGAGGTCCTGGGCTGCCTGACCCTGGGGAGACCTGCTGTGGCTGAAGTGTCGGACTGGGAGCCACAGCAGCTGCACGTCCATCCTGTGCTGTACCTGGAATCACAGAACCGTGGAGTCTCCCGAGCAGGGAGGGACCCACAGGGATCATGGGATCACGGATCCAGCTGCTGCACAGACACCCCAACAGTCCCAGCCTGTGCATCCCTGGGAGCGGTGTCCAGAGCCTCCTGGAGCTCTGGGGCCGTGCCCATTCCCTGGGGAGCCTGGGCAGTGCCCAGCACCCTCTGGGGGCAGAACCTTTCCCTGACATCCAGCCTGAGCCTCCCTGTCGGAGCCCTGGACACAGAGGATTCCAGGCTTTCTGTGCTGACAGGAACTGATCCTCAGAAATGCACTGCATTTGACCTGAGGCCATGGAAGAGGCTTCCAAATTTGAGTAACAGCACTGAGATAGTGAGTGTATAGTTAAATAAAAGTCTGTTATATCACAGAGATTTAGAATTTAAAATATTAGGATGTAGTAATATATATATATAACAAGATAGAAAGATTAGAGCATAAGTTAGTTGTTCTTCTTCTCCTATTTCTTCACAAGTTTAAGTAATTTTGTATAATTAGTTTAAAAAGTCCACAGTGTGGAACACGGGTAGTTAGTTACTGAATTAAAAGTAAAAATAAATTAGTTAAAATCTCATAGCTAAGTAATTTAAGCTTAAAAATTGCACATGCCATTTCTACTCTATTAACTTAATATATAAAACTCACAATCAGTGAAGCTATGATATAAATAAGAAGTAAACATCTGAGACCAAACCAAAATTTTTTCTCTCACACTTTGAATCCTAACCCTGAGAAGAAGAACCAGATAAAGCCAAGAAGTTCACCTCAGCTCTCCTGGCACAGCTCCATGGAGATTTGAAAAGATTTGGAGCAGGCTCTGGCACCACAAAGTGCTGGTTCTGTGCTGGATCAGCTCCTGTGGAAAGATTCCCAGAGCCCGGCCAAGAGTTTAAAATAGTAACTGGTCTTGGTGGCTTCTCCAGTTACCAGGATCATTCCAGGGATCTCATGATTTGCATATCGTTTTCCAAATGTCCACATGCAGAGGAAAGGAAATTTGCTGTTGCTCTGACCCTGAGTTGATGAAGGAAGAGTCGAAATGATGTTTGCCAGGGGGAGTGGATTTAGGGATGAGCCAGGCTGGGAACAGCTGGCAGCGTTCGGGCAGAGAGGGGTGGGCCACGGGGATGGAACAGGAACTCCGGGAAAGTGCCAGAGGGCAGGGTTTGGTGGGATGCTGGGAAGGAATTCCTGGCTGGAATGGTGGGCAGGGGCTGGGCTGGAATTGCCAGAGCAGCTGTGTCTGCCCCTGGATCCCTGGCAGTGTCCCAGGCCAGGCTGGACACTGGGGCTGGGAGCACCTGGGACAATGGGAGGTGTCCCTGCTCATAGGCACCCCCTTGTCCTGTCCCTCCAGCCCTGTCCCCAGTCCCTCTGCAGCTCTCCTGGAGCTCCTTTAGGCCCTGGCAGGGGCTCTGAGCTCTCCAGGTGAACATTCCCAGCTCTCCCAGCCTGGCTCCAGCCCTGGAGCAGCTCCGTGGTCTCTGGACTCTGTCCAGCAGTTTATCTCAGCTGTTGTTTATTTACTGTTAGGACCAGTGGCTCTGGGAATATTTCAATTCCCTTATTATGGTTGAGGTTCGGAAGAGTTGGTGGAAGGTTTTTTATGAATTTATTTATTTATTTACTGGAAATGAGGAAGCAGCTGAGACCAGAACCCATCCCAGTGACCTCAGGGCTGTGTGGAGTCAGGAATGGGCTGCAGGAGTTTGGGGTTAGGATCAATCAGGACTATCTGGAGTGACCATCTGGGTCAGTTGATGTTTGTGGTCACTTGGCTCTTCTGGCTGACCATTAGGGCGGTGCCTGGATGCTTTTACAGCTTTTCCACCCTTTAATCCCTGAATTCCTGGCAGAGACAAGGAGGGTTAGGGAAGAGCTGAAGGTGTCGTAAACCCTCAACTTCAGAAGGTCAATGCAAGTGTTGATGGTATAAAAACTCCGAAATGGGAAAACCTCTAGACCATTTTCCCAGTCTTTGCATTACTCGCTTCTGCTGCAGAGAAGAAGCTGGAAAATCCAACTGGTTTAGGCTGGGATTGTTTCTTTCCTTTGACTGTATTTAGCCATGAAAGGGACTGCCCAGGGAGGTTTGGAATCCTCGTCCCTGGAGGTGTCCAAGGAATTCCTGGAGGTGGCACACTCAGGGCTCTGGGCTGGGGACAAGGTGTGGGTCGGGCACAGCTGGGACTGGATGGGCTGGGAGAGCTTTTCCAGCCTCAGGGATTCTGGGATTTTGTTGGGACTGCTCTTACAGCTGGTAGGAAGAGGCTGAATAAATCCCAGAATTGATGTGAGTGGACGTTGATTAGGGAATAGTTTGTGGTTGTTCCTTTCCTGTCAGCAGTGCAGGTACCCTGGGAAATGCTGCTTTTCCTTGATTCCAGCAGCTCAAACTCTTCCTTTTTCAGTGAAGTCTTGAGGGAAGTTCTAACTTACATAAAAGGTTGAATTTAGCTCATCTGGGTTGATATTTCTGATCAACCATGATAAAGTAACTGAGGCAGTGGGAAGACTTTAAATTTTGTTAAAAATAGCTGGGTTTTGTACATGCCTGTCCTTTTCCAAATGCTCCCATCCCACTGCTGCCTCCTGGGATGTGCCATGGGATGTATGGGAAAGGCAGGAATTCTGTTCTTCTCCTGAGGCTCATGTTTAAGGGTTAAATGGACCTTTTGATTGTTTTTATTGAGGAATTCCTGATTTTCCTCATGCTCTTCCAATGCCTTTTGCAGCTAAAGAACCCTTTCCTTGTAGTTGGCTCAGAGCAGTGGTGGGTATGGGTTCTCCTCGGGGCAGTGGCATTCCAGCCTCCGTGGATCCCCTCTCCTGGGAAGGGATCCCGGCTTCAAACCCCTTCCTTGTGGGAATTGCACGGAGCGGGAGGAGCCCCTGCCAGGGAGGCTCAGGGGGTCTCGGGAACAGGTTCTTCCCCAGAGGGTGCTGGGCACTGAGCAGGGCACGGCCCCGGCCCCGAGAGCTGCAGGAGCCTTTGGACAGCGCTCCCAGGGATGCCCAGGGTGGGATCAGGGGGGGTCTGTGCAGGTGATCCCTGTGGATCCCCTCCAGGGCGGGATCGGGGGGGGTCTGTGCAGGTGATCCCTGTGGATCCCCTCCAGGGCGGGCTCTGGGTGGGCTCTGCCCCCGTGTCCAGCAGGGATGTGTTGCACACGCAGCTCCTGCGCCCGTTATCGCAGGAACACCCCCGGGAACAGCGGATCTGCTCCTCCTGGGCTCTGCACGTCCTCCAGCAGGGCTGGTCCAGGTGCAAGTTCCCTGACGAGAGCTCGGGAGAGGAGCTGGCATATACTGAACAGTTGTTCATGACTTGCTAATTTGTAAATGCTTTTCCAAAGGCACTGGGGAGGTTTTTATCGGGTTTTAGCCTGCTCAGTAACGAGCTTTCCTTACTTGCCTGAGTGGATTCCATGGAAGGGCTGCAGAATATCATGGGACCATCTGTCCTAAGGCATGGAAGGTGTGGCCAAGGTGGGGAAGGTGGGCTCTGTTCACGGGGTGTTGGCACCCAGGAGTGTGGAAAAACTGCAGCACACTTGGATTTCGTTGTGCTTGGAGCTGAACCATATCCCTGAAAACTCTGGCCCCAGTTTCCAGTGTCCCAGGCCAGGCTGGACACTGGGGTGTGGAACACCCTGGGACAGTGGGAGGTGTCCCTGCCATGACAGGGGTGGCACTGCAGGGGCTCTGAGGTCCTTCCCACTCAAACCATTCCAGGGTTCCCTGATTTATACAAAATGGACTTTCACTCTTGATTGATACTTTTAATTTGTTCATATTTTTGGGACCGTGTCTTTCCAATGGCAGCCAGAGCTCTTTGTGTATACGTGGGCTATTTGGGAGCAGCTGCTGTCTCGTGGGAGGAGCTGCAGATCAGCAGCCTCTTGAGCTCCTTCGGGATTCGCTCCCACCGAACCTGGGTGAGTTCTTCGGGCGTTTGGCCGACGCTCCTCTCGAAGGGTGGACGGCTCCGCTGCTGCTGCGCAGTCGGTCCCGACACCTCGGCAGGCTCGGCTGGTGGGAGTGAGGCTGGATGCGAGGGAACTGTGGCCATCAGGAGCTGTGTCAGCCCCGTGCCCCTGAGGAGCGGCGCCAGCAGCCGCCGGTGTCACCAGGCGTGTCCCTTGGCCGGCAGATGTGTCCTGGTGACAAAGCGGTGACACGGGGTGGTGGCAGGGAGTGCTGGCTGTGGTGACACAGAGTGATACGGGATGGTGACACGCACAGGGAGTGCTGGCTGTGGTGACATGGCAGTGACAGGGAGTGCTGGCTGTGTCCCGGGTGTCCCTGGAGGCTCTCCGGAGCCGTTCCCGTGAGGATGTGCTGGGCCCGGGGCTTGCTGGGGCTGCCCAGGCCGGGTCCCTTGGTCCCGGCTCCGCAGGGACGTAGAACTGATGGAGAGAGGTTCAGGCTGCATATTCGGAACAAATCCCTCCCTGGGAGGGGGGGCAGGCCCTGGAATAGAATTGCCAGAGCAGCTGTGGCTGCCCCTGGATCCCTGGCAGTGTCCCAGGCCAGGCTGGACACTGGGGCTGGGAGCACCTGGCACAGTGGGAGGTGTCCCTGCCATGGCAGGGGTGGCACTGCAGGGGCTTTGGGGTCCCTTCCCACCCAGACCATTGCAGGACTTCATGGCTGTGGAATGCAAAGCCAACTGAGACCTAGACAAGTTGTCCCTTCCAACCCCCCCATTGCCCCGGTCCCTGGAGCAGCTGCTTCTGTGTGTTGTGAGAATTCCATGTGTTCTTCCGTGGCTCTTCCAGCCTTGAGCTCTCCAAAGCTTCGGCGTCCATTTGAGCCAGAATTGTGCAGAATTGCACGGAACTCTTGGCGTTTGTGGCCCAGCAGAGAATTGCTGAGGAGGCTCTTGTTGGAGGGGTCCCTGCTCATGGCAGGGGTCGGGCTCTGCTGCCAGGACAGGGACAGGAGGAGAGGGAACGGCCTCAGGGCAGCCTCAGGGTGGACAGCACCAGGAATTTCCCCATGGAAAGGGGGGTCAGGCCTTGGCAGGGGCTGCCCAGGGAGGGTTGGAGTGCCCATCCCTGGAGGTGCCCAAGGAATTCCTGGAGGTGGCACTCAGGGCTCTGGGCTGGGGACAAGGTGTGGGTCGGGCACAGCTGGGACTGGATGGGCTGGAAATGCTTTTCCAACCTCCCTGAATCTGAGACTCTGTCAGGGAGTTTTGGGCACAAATTCTAGGGAAAAAGCCATCAAAGTTTAGAAATGAAATCCCAAACAGTTTTTGTTCAGATCAGTGCCCTTGGTTTGGGTGAATGTTGTACCTCCAGTTAAGTAATCACTGATTAGAAGATGAGGAAATCCATTTATTTTCACACTGAATTTAATTTCCATTTGTCGTGGGGACCTCCTGCAGGTTGGTCTCCTTTTGGGCGTATCCCGCAGCACACGAGGAATTCCTGGATTTCAGGAGATTGGTTAAAGCCCAGCTCTGGAGTTGAGGGGGAGCTCATGGGCTGAGCCAGCCTTGCCTCTTCCTCTGTGATCCCCCTGCACTATCCCCGGTTGTTCCGAGCCTCATCCAGGGCTGGGCAGTTCACATTGGCCCAGAGCTGCAGGAAGGGGGGAACTGGGATAACTGGGAAGATCCAGCATGGCCTAGAGGTGATGGCTTGGCAGGGGCTGTCAGTCCTTGTGATCTTCCTTTGTGCTGAAAGGTTCTGTGGAAGTTAATTTAGGGGAAAAAATAAAAATCTTTGGCCCTCAGGTACCTTTGGTTATTGGTAACTTCTACAAATCTTTTCCAGGATTGGAAGCTTGCAAAGGAATTCACACTGGATGAAAACCATTTCCTGAAGCTGGGTCTATTCCAGGAACAGTAACCCAAATGTTTCTCTGTCCGTGGAACAGATTTCACATTTGAAGAAACTTCTGCTGAAGGTAGGAACAACTCCCTGTCCTTTTGTCTTGGAATGGTTTTGGATAGAAGGGACCTCAGAGCCCCTGCAGTGCCACCCCTGCCATGGCAGGGACACCTCCCACTGTGCCAGGTGCTCCCAGCCCCAGTGTCCAGCCTGGCCTGGGACACTGCCAGGGATCCAGGGCAGACACAGCTGCTCTGGCAATTCTATTCCAGAACCTGCCCACCCTTCCAGCCAGGAATTCCTTCCCAAAATCCCAGCCATCCCTGCCCTCTGGCAGTGGGAGCCATTCCCTGGGTCCTGTCCCTCCAGCCCTGTCCCCAGTCCCTCTGCAGCTCTCCTGGAGCCCCTTCCTGCCCTGCCAGGGGCTCTGAGCTCTCCCTGGAGCTTCTCCTCTCCAGGGGAGCACCCCCAGCTCTCCCAGCCTGGCTCCCTGGGAGCTGAGGGGCTCCAGCCCTGGAGCAGCTCCGGGGCCTCTCTGGATCTCCCCAGCAGCTCCAGGTGCTGCTGCTGTGTGCCCAGGGCTGGGGCAGCTCTGCAGGTGGGGACTCACCTGGGCACAGGGGCAGAATCTCCCCTCCCCTGTGGGATCAGCCCAGCACTGGGGGAATTCTGCCAGGGCCTGTGAAATTAAGGGACCAATTAATTCCCAGTAATGAGGATGGTCTCTCTGATGCTTGGTGCTCAGTTTTGGTGGCTGTTCCTGGGATTGATCCTGATATTTAATACCTGGAGTCATCTGGGCGGGAATGGTGGTGTCCCAGGGATGTTCCTGGGGATGGAGTCCAGGCTGAGGAGCTCAGTCCCTGTGTCCCTGTGCCATCCTTGTGCCTGGACTGGCTTTATTCCCATGGAAAGGTTGGCCAGGCCTTGGCAGGGGCTGCCCCGGGAGGGTTGGAGTGCCCATCCCTGGAGGCGTCCAGGGAATTCCTGGAGGTGGCACTCAGGGCTCTGGGCTGGGGACAAGGTGGGCATTGGGCACAGCTGGGACTGGATGGGCTGGGAGGGCTTTTCCAACCCCAGGGATCCCGGGATTCACAGTGTGCTGGCCAGGATCCTCCCTAAAACCAGGATCAACTGGGAAGTGCCTCTCAGAACCTGAGCTCAGGTCCATAATTGCTGTGTAGAGCATGGAGCTCCTCCTCCCCTGGGCACTGCTGTGGCTGTCCAGGAAATCCCCTGTGGCAGTGCCCCACGGCACTCACCGTGGGGCAGGGAAAGGGAACAGGCCGGGATCTCACCGGGGCTCCCCAGGGGAGGAGTGGGAGCCATCCAGCACAGCAGGGCACACAGGGGGCTGCCCTTTCCTGCAGCAGAATTCCCCTGGGGATTCCCTGGAGGTGTGGGAGCAGCGGGATCCTCCCCAGTGCCAGCAGTGGAGCGGCTGACTCGGGTGTTTTCCTGTTGGGAATTCCATTGGGAAAAGCTTCCCTAATGCTCCGAAGGGAGAGATTTTATGTGAAACAAGATCTCCAATGGAAATAGGTGATGAGTTAAAGATGCACAGATTGGAATGGTTAGGTGGGATATTGGGAAGGAATTCCTGCTGGGAGGCTGGGGAGGGCTGGGATAGAATTCCCAGAAAGCTGTGGCTGTCCCTGGCTCCCTGGAAATGTCCAAGCCAGGCTGGATAGGCCTTGGAGCACCCTGGTCGTTGTGACAGCTTTGGTAGGCTCAGCCTAGTTATTTCTGTGTCCCAAGCAGATGCTGATTCCCTGCTGTTCCTCTTCCTTCTGGGATCACTCCCAAATCCACTGGCCCTGGTTTGGGATCTGCCTGTGCCTTTTCCTATTTCTCATTTGTCTTGATTCATTTCCTACCTTTCATCCTGCTGCTGAGTCACCTAAAGGAGGGAGTTTTGCTCTAAAACTGTTTTGGGAATCCCATGCCCAATCCTTCAGTGGGAATTCAGCTGAGGCATTGATCAGCCTGGCCTTGTCCATCTGTGTTTTCCAGGTGGATTTTCTAGTGGTGGAACAGTTTGCTGAAGAAGTTGATTTTGGGCTTCATGTTCAGCAGGTTCAGTAAAGTGAGATTTTATTGCCTGGAGCTGGGATAACTGTTACTGGATAACAGGGATTCAAAGTGGAGAGCTCTTGGATGGATGTGTGGTCCTGGTGTGCTCCAGACTTCTTCCCATACTGGAATTGGAGGGAATTCCCCACATCTTGGGATATTTTTTGTTGCTTTGTGTAGCAAAGCTTAAAATGATTTTTTCTTACGGAGGAAATAGGGGAGATTTTGTATTAAGACTTGGCAAAAAAAAAAAAAGCTTGGAATTCCCATCAGGAATCTCTGTCTGTCCAGGCTAAAATCCACCCTGGATGGAACTGAGGCCTGTTCAGCTGGGCCAGAGCAGCTGGAGTTGGGGTTGGCTTTGGGATTTTTAACTGGATGTTTCCAGGACGGCAGGAGGATCCCAGAACTCTTTTTGGGAATGTCCTTCCCTCAGCACTTTCATGTGCTCCCGCCTAGAGAAAATATTCAGTGTTTTATTTTAGCAGGAATGGTCTTAAATGGGTCTAAAAAATCAGTAAATCTGGGGAATTCCGGGAGGAGTTCCTGGGGGGTTCCTGCCCCTCTTTGTTCACTTTTCCTGGCATTGGAGTGCAGAGAGCATTTAAGAAAGGCTGGAAAATGCTGTGGATGTTTTGTCTGTGCCTGTGTTTGCGGAGGCTCGGGGGAGCCCTTGGTGACCCTGAACTGACTGGGAATAACCCTGGGGGAAATCACAGCAACCCAGGGCCTGGATACTCCGAGGATTCCCTGAACCTTTGGTGCCCACCCAGAGGATCTTTAATTGCGCTTGTTAATGAGCTGTGGGGCTCTCCTTGGCTGCCGCTCTCTCCTCCTTCCCAGCCCTGCAGCCCCTGCGGAGCCTGGGTGGCAAACGCAGGGCTTGGGGGGACACTGGAATTTCCCTGGGTCTGGCTGGGGATGTTCCCTGGGGTGGATCTCAGGTCCAGCCCTGCAGCAGGTGCTGGCACAGAGCTGCTCTCCTGGAGCCCTCGTTGGGTTTTGCTCTCACTGGGAATTCCAGAAATAAAATCAGCAGCTGGGAAGGGCTTGGAGTGTCCACCTGGAAAAGGGAAAACATCTCTGCTTTGCTGGTGGCAGAAGTGACATAAATTGAAGTACTGAGATGGGAGAAGTAGCAGATCCCATGGAATCGGAGAGTCGTGGAATGGTTTGGGTGGGAAGGGACCTCAGAGCCCCTGCGGTGCCACCCCTGCCATGGCAGGGACACCTCCCACTGTGCCAGGTGCTGCCAGCCCCAGTGCCCAGCCTGGCCTGGGACACTGCCAGGGATCCAGGGGCAGACACAGCTGCTCTGGCAATTCCAGCCCAGCCCCTCTCTGCTCTCCCAGGGAAGGTCAGGCAGCTTTTCCTAGAGAAGTATAAAAAGTTCAGGAAAGCTGTGGAATTCCCAGATTACAATGGGTGTCAGTTGGGAAGGTGAGAATTCCGTGTGGATTCCACATCAATGGAGGGAATATTTCTGCATTTGGGTTGACTGAGCCCCCAAACCTCCTTCACTGAAGGCCTTTGGTGCCAGATTTTCCCTGGGTGAATTTATAACCAAGCCGAGATGGTTAAAAATACCTAAAGAACAGTTTGTGATGAACACACCGAGCCCAGCAGTGCTGTCACTGCTGTGTCACGTAGGTTGAACATTCAGATGGCTGCTCCCAGCTCTGAAATTCAGTGCTGAAATCCCAAAATCCCAAAATCCCTGGGATTGGAACAGCCCTCCCAGCCCATCCAGTCCCAGCTGTGCCCGACCCCCACCTTGTCCCCAGCCGAGAGCCCTGAGTGCCACCTCTAGGAATTCCTTGGACACCTCAGGGATGGGCACTCCAAACCCCCGTGGGCAGCCCCTGCCGAGGCCTGGCCCCCCTTTCCATGGGGAAATTCCTGCTGCTGTCCACCCTGAGGCTGCCCTGCCCAGCCTGAGGCCGTTCCCTCTCCTCCTGTCCCTGTTCCTGGAGCAGAGCCCGACCCCCCGGCTGTCCCCTCCTGCCAGGAGCTGGGCAGAGCCACAAGGGCCCCCTGAGCCTCCTCTGCTCCAGCCTGAGCCCCTGCCCAGCTCCCTCAGCCCCTCCTGGGGCTCCAGACCCTTCCCAGCTCCCTCAGCCCCTCCTGGGGCTCCAGACCCTTCCCAGCTCCCTCAGCCCTCCTGGGCCTCCTGACCCTTCCCAGCTCCATTCCCTGGACATGCTCCAGCCCCTCCAGGGCTCTCCAGAGCTGCCCCCAGGATTCCAGGTGGGAAAATCCTGACACGTAAAAGAAACTCGGTTTTTCCCTGTTCCATGTCCTGGTTCTGTGAATGCTTCACTCAGAGCTTCAGTGTGGAAGTTATACCATGAAGGACTGAGAGATTTAAAATCTAATGGGAAAATTGGGGTCTTCAGCCTTTTGCAAGGCCCTGCTCTGGTGACTGGAAGGCAGAGCCCCTCAGTGTCATTTTCCTGGAGGGAAAATGGGTTTTTAAGTCCAGGCTGCCCTGTAGCTGAGGTTATGCAGAGTGGGACTGGCGGAGGATCAGGCACGGGGACATTTTTGGATGCTGGAAAAAGCCAAAGGAACGTATGGAGGGAGTTCTGTGTGTGGAACTGGGGATGTGGGTTAGCTTAGAAACAGCCTTGTGATCCTGGGTATGGAATCACGTGGTGCTGCCTGATCATCTGGGAATGTGGCACCGGGACACGGCTCAGCCCGGGGACTCCGTGTGCAGAGTGTGGGGGCCAGGGCTGGCACTGCCCACCATGTGTCCAGAGGGAGCTGTGTCACCTGTGTCACCTGTGTCCCTGGGGAATGGCAGCCACTGCCTCCTGTTTGTGCTAACGGCTGCAGAGGGGCTGGGGACAAGGCCGGCAGGGACAGCACACAGGGAATGGCTCCCACTGCCAGAGGGCAGGGCTGGGTGGGATGTGGGGAAGGAATTGCTGGCTGGGCTGGAATTGCCAGAGCAGCTGTGTCTGCCCCTGGATCCCTGGCAGTGTCCCAGGCCAGGCTGGACACTGGGGCTGGGAGCACCTGGCACAGTGGGAGGTGTCCCTGCCATGGCAGGGGTGGCACTGCAGGGGCTCTCAGGTCCCTTCCCACCCAGCCATTCCAGGATTCCATGAATCCTGTACCTGGTACTGTGGCCAGAGCAGGACTGTGAAGGGTTGTTGAGGAGCTGAGGTGGGATGGTGAAGGGTAGAACTGGAAGAGGAAATGTGAAGCAAAAGGAAGAGCCCTGGAAGTGTCTTCTAGGGATGGTCTGAACAGTGCCTTGGTTTGGTGTAACTCACAGCTTTTCCAAGATTCCAGATATTAGGAAAGCAAAATGGAAAAACATCTTCAATAGAACTCACACAGAGAAAAATTGGGATAACAAGAGGGCAAACAAGGTTGGAGTAGGAGTGGATGGAAATGGGAGATTCAAAGTGCAGTGCCCCAGGAGAGCCCTGGAGGGGTTGGAGTGTGTCCAGGGAGGGGAACAGAGCTGGGGAGGGTCTGGAGCCCCAGGAGGGGCTGAGGGAGCTGGGAAGGGTCTGGAGCCCCAGGAGGGGCTGAGGGAGCTGGGCAGGGGCTCAGGCTGGAGCAGAGGAGGCTCAGGGGGCCCTTGGGGCTCTGCCCAGCTCCTGGCAGGAGGGGACAGCCGGGGGGTCGGGCTCTGCTCCAGGAACAGGGACAGGAGAGAGGGAACGGCCTCAGGCTGGGCAGGGCAGGCTCAGGGTGGATTTTGGGGAAATTCCTTCCCCAGGAGGGTTGGAAAGCACTGGAAGGGGCTGCTCAGGGCAGGGGTGGGATCCCCATCCCTGGAGGTGTTCAGGGACCGTGTGGACGTGGCAGCTGAGGGCACGGGGTGGTGTGGGTGGGGTTGGTGGTGGGCCTCGATGACCTCGCAGGTCTCCGACCCCTGCGGCCCGGTGACGGGCGCGCGAGGAGCGGGGCAGTAACCGCTGCTTTCCCGCCCCAGCCGGTCGTGTCCCATCACCATGTTCTGGAAGTTTGATTTGAACACAACGTCGCACGTGGACAAGCTGCTGGACAAGGAGGATGTGACCCTGGAGGAGCTGATGGACGAGGATGACGTCCTGCAGGAATGCAAGGCCCAGAACCGGCGGCTGCTGGACTTCCTGTGCCAGCAGCACTGCATGGAGCAGCTGGTCACCCTCATCACCCACGAGCCCCCCGTGGACATGGACGAGAAGGTCCGATTCAAGTAGGTATTGGATCCCTGCTCCCCTGGGACATCCCAGCCAGGGATCCCGGGGCTGGAAACAGAGGTTCCGCCTGGGTTCCGTCCCCGCTGGCACCTCCCGGGGGGGAGGGAGGCTTTGAGCACTGGGGATGTTCCAGCGTTTGGGCTTTGGAGGGAATTGTCAGGATTTTGTTGCTTTGGTTTTGATGGTTTAACATTGAGTCGGTCTCCAAAAAGATCCTGTTTCAAATGATGTCTCCAAAAAAACGTAGCTCAAGTGATGTCTCAAATAATTAAATCTCAAATAATGTCCAAAAAACAAATCCTATCTCAGATAATGTCTCCAAAAAATCTTATCCTGCTGTTCCCTCAAGATCTAAAGCCCCTTGAGCAGGTTTTTACAGGAAGGGGTAGCACAAGAGGTAGAAATCTCTGAACTCAGTGGGTTTCCAATCCCACAGAACAAAGTGAGCTGGAAAATGAATAAAATCTGGGATACTCTCAGTGAGCTGCATGACCAGATCCTGCTGATTTCAGGGATCACAGCTCCGGGCAGGCCCTGCCCCTGCTCAGACCACACTCAGCTCCTCACAGGGGTTTGCCTCTCACCAAAGTTGTGTTTATGCATTTTTAACCCAGTGTATACTCAAAAATATTGACATTTGGGTTTGGGGAGTTTGTTTGCCTTTGTGAAGTTTATATAAAAATAAAAGGCTGCTCTGACTATAAATAAATAAAACTGGGCAGGTTTTTCCTGGTGGGAATGGATCAGGGCTGGGGCTGGTGTTGGTGGAAAGGCACAGAAATGCCTCGTTCAGCTCTGGGTTTGGGTAAGAGTTGATCACGGTGTGGGGTGGCTGTTCCAGGTGAGTGAGTGCCTGGGAATACGTGGGGTAATAACTTGGAATATCCTGGGTCTGCTGTGCAAGGATCCTGCTCTGAAAGGTGAATCTGGGACCCACCTGCAGAACTGCCCCAGCCCTGGGGCCAGCAACAGAAAGACCTGGAGCAAGTCCAGAGGGGCTACTCCAGGGCTGGAGGCCCTCAGCCCCCAGGGAGCCAGGCTGGGAGAGCTGGGGGTGCTCCCCTGGAGAGGAGAAGCTCCAGGGAGAGCTCCGAGCCCCTGGCAGGGCAGGAAGGGGCTCCAGGAGAGCTGCAGAGGGACTGGGGACAGGGCTGCAGGGACAGGACACAGGGAATGGCTCCCACTGCCAGAGGGCAGGGATGGGTGGGATGTGGGGAAGGAATTGCTGTCTGGGCTGGAATTGCCAGAGCAGCTGTGTCTGCCCCTGGATCCCTGGCAGTGTCCCAGGCCAGGCTGGACACTGGGGCTGGGAGCACCTGGCACAGTGGGAGGTGTCCCTGCCATGGCAGGGGTGGCACTGCAGGGGCTCTGAGGTCCCTTCCCACCCAACCATTCCAGGATTCCCTGATTATAACCAAACAGGTGAAGAATGAGGGAAGGGGGAGACAAGGACAGAGGTTTCAAGAAGGAAATTCTTGCTGGGACACCGAGGGTTGATGTTCATGGAGCATTTTCTTGGCAGCACTTGGGACTCCAAGGCAGAGCAGGCCCAGAAGCATCTCAAAGCCTGGAGAGGCAAAGGAGGGTTTGAGCTCACCAGGAAAGCTTTTGGGATAAATAAAGGCTGAGCAGGAAAAATGGAGTCTTTGTAAATCTGGATGGAATCCCACTTTTGACTCTTCAGGAAAGGTTATGAAAGTTTGTGAAGTGGAACAGGGAGAAACTCGATAGCTTTGGAAGGATCTGGGACTTGGAATGTGTGGAGAGGGGATCTTCCAAGGGCTTTATCCCTGAAACAGTGGGATGAAGGTTCACAGAGCTCAGAGGGGAAACTGCAAAGAGGAAAAATCACCAGTAAATCCCCATCCAAGCAGAACTTGTGGAATTAAACACCTGAAAGTGGGCTGGAACAGGAAAGGAGAGTGTGAATCTTGGATGTGCCAATGAGCTGCTGAGCCCAGGGGTGAGGGAAGCTCAGCCTCCAGGGCTCGGAGGGGCCGTGGGACAGAGGGACAGTTCAGGGGGGGTGAGTTCCCTGCAGCCTGGAAACCTCCAGGGCTGGGATGTGGTGCCAGAACAGGAATGGTGAGGGGTTGGGTCAGACCTGGGGCTGTGAGAGCTGTGGCAGCAGAACCTGCTGGGACAGGGGGAGCTCCCATTTCTCCCCTGTCCATGGGATGTCTGTCCCAGGAAGGCTCCACACGCAGGTGTCTAGGAACTGTGGATGCATTTTGCATGGAATGAGCCAGGAAAAGGAGAAATGAGTCCTGGTGTCCCCTCAGGGCTGTAGGGGATGGAAGGGCTGGAAGGTCCCTCTGGGGTGGTGACAGTGACATCCTCAGCCTCAGCTCCTTGGGCAGCACCAAGCCTGGAGCAGCAGCAGTGGGGCCTCAGGGGCTTTTGGAACCTCCAGGGCTGGAAGTGCAGGAGCAGGAGGAGGCTGCTGGAGAAGGGAATTGGTGCGGGGAAAGGGTCAAAGCTCCCAGCTGGCCTGGAAGTGTTTTAGTGGCTTGTGGGGAGTGCAGAGCTTGGATTGCAGAGATGGGGGAAGATCCTGGTGTAGAAACCTGGTTTGGTCACAAATCAGTAACAACCATTGTGGGGAAAGCGTCCTCACCAGAGGGAATCAGTCATGGAATGGTTGGGATAGAAGGGACCTGAGAGCCCCTGCAGTGCCACCCCTGCCACGGCAGGGACACCTCCCACTGTGCCAGGTGCTCCCAGCCCCAGTGTCCAGCCTGGCCTGGGACACTGCCAGGGATCCAGGGGCAGCCCCAGCTGCTCTGGCAATTCCAGCCCAGCCCCTGCCCACCCTGCCAGCCAGGAATCCCTTCACTTTCTGAGACCTTGGAGGAGGGCAGGCGTGCGGGGAGTTTCCGTCTGAGCTGAGCTGGCTCCGGGTGTGTCTCTGCAGGTATCCCAACACGGCCTGCGAGCTGCTGACCTCGGACGTGCCGCAGATCAACGACAAGCTGGGCGGGGACGAGACCCTGCTCAACATCCTCTACGACTTCCTGGACCACGAGCCCCCCCTGAACCCCCTCCTCGCCAGCTTCTTCAGCAAGACCATCGGGAACCTCATTGCACGGAAAACAGAACAGGTGGGGATGGGATCTGTCCCGATCAGGGATTCCTGGTGGTGTGTCCTTGCTGTGAGCGTGTGGGATTCCTGGAGCTGGGTTTGAGGTCGGTGGTGAAATGGAGTCTCTGGAAGGTTCTCGGAATTCCTCAGTGCAGGGAGATGCTGGCGTGGATAGACTGTTCCCAGAGTTTTGGGTTGGGATCTGCCATGGCTGGGATGTCCCCATGGCACAGCTAAAGCTTCACTTTTCATAACAAGGCGTTTTGAGGACCATCAGAGTCATCCCAATCCATAAACAAGGCCTCAGGCTCATCCTTACGGGAGGGGTGCTGAGGCGTGGGCTGAACAGGGATTCAGGAATATTCACATCCCGGTGAATACTGGGGTTTTAAATGCTGCCTGGCAGCGAGCTTGAGAGGAAAGGAAAATTCTCCAGCTTCACTTACTTCCAAGGCCTTGGCTTTCTGTGGCACAGAGGGGAGAAAAGTTGGCTGAAAAGATCTGATTTGGTCTTGCCTTGGAATAAGAATTATTCCCTTGTTCCCTGGAGAGTTCCCAATCCAAGGCTGGTGGTTGAGACGCAAAGGAGAAGTTCTGGGAGCTGTGGGGGAGCTGTGAGGGATTTGTGAGGGAGCTGTGAGGGAGTTCTGAGGGTTGTGGGGGAGCAGTGTGTCCCGCTGGCAGCTGATGCGGGCTCCTGTTTCCACAGGTGATCTCGTTTTTGAGGAAAAAGGACAAGTTCCTGAGCCTGGTGCTAAAGCACATCGACACCTCTGCCATGATGGACCTGCTGCTGCGCCTCATCAGCTGCGTGGAGCCCACGGCGCTGCGGCAGGACGTGCTCAACGTGAGGGCCTTCCCCCCGCCCCCGTCCCTGCCTGGCTTGGGACAAAGGGCGTCTGTGGGAGTTTTATCCCAGGAGCAGATCCACCCCTCTGGCTGCTCCTGTTCCCAGAGCTGGAGTCGCTCCGTGGGGTCCCTCAGCGCAGTTGTGGCTCCAGGGCAGCAGCCTGGGTCACTCCTGGCAGCAGAGGGATTCCACTCATTTCTCCATGGAGCAACCTCTCTTTAGTCCAGCTGGAGAGCTTGGAGAAAGGGAATCTGTGTTCTTCCTGGTGTTCAGAAATTCAGACGTGGATTGGGAGAGTAATTAGTGTAATTGCTTACCATGTTCAAGGAATCATAGAATCGAGGAATCCTGGAATGCTTTGGGTTAGAGAGGCCCTCAGAGCCCCTGCAGTGCCACCCCTGCCACGGCAGGGACACCTCCCACTGTGCCAGGTGCTCCCAGCCCCAGTGTCCAGCCTGGCCTGGGACACTGCCAGGGATCCAGGGGCAGCCACAGCTGCTCTGGCAATTCCAGCCCAGACAGCAATTCCTTCCCCACATCCCATCCAGCCCTGCCCTCTGGCAGTGGGGGCCATTCCCTGGGTCCTGTCCCTGCAGGCCTTGTCCCCAGTCCCTCTGCAGCTCTCCTGGAGCCCCTTCAGGCCCTGGCAGGGGCTCTGAGCTCTCCCTGGAGCTTCTCCTCTCCAGGGGAGCACCCCCAGCTCTCCCAGCCTGGCTCCCTGGGAGCTGAGGGCCTCCAGACCCATCCCTGGAAATGTTTTTCCTTATAATGGAAGTTTGCTCATTTCTCAGGCAGCTGAGTTTGGGCATTGTTGGGATGAGTTTGGGGGATGTCACACATCCAGGAGTTCTCCTGGAGCAGGGGTGGGATGTGAATGGAAACAGGTGGAGATGGGGGGCTGAGCCAGCAGGTGGGGCTGGGAGGGAGGATTGGAAGGGAGCCTTTGGAGAGGACATTCCTGGTTTGCCTGGGCTGGAAAGGGAGATAGGGGATGGTCTGCATGGAGAACAGGAAGTTGTGGAGCAAGGTGAAGTGACAGCTGTTCCAACATCTGGCAGGAGGAGGAATTGCTGAGTGTGAGCAGCAGGAAGAGCAGGAGCTGCTGGGAGAACGTGGTGGGGGATCTGCCACCACTGCTCAGATGAGGCTCTTTGTCCCTGGAGCTGTCCTTGTTTTCCAGAGGGGTCTGTGTGTTAGTTCCATGGCAGGATGCAAATCCAAATCCATCCCTGTCCTGCCTCAGGGATGGGATTAGGAGAGGGAAGGAAGGGCTTTCCTGCAGAGCTTCCCAGAGCTCCTCTTGTTCTGACTTCCCGGACATCCAACAAGGATTTTCTCTTCTGCTCTTTTCCCTGCAGTGGCTGAATGAAGCCAGGATTATCCAGAGACTCGTGGAGCTGATCCATTCGAGCCAGGACGAGGATGTGAGTGGCACCAGGGCTGGGATTTGGGGTGCTGGGTCCTACAGGGTCCTGGAGATTTCCATTTTCCTTGTCCCGGTGACCTGTGGAGGAGCCACCAGGGGTGACCTTGGGATGTCCCATCCTCTGGTCATCACCAGGTGTGGGGTTTTGGTTTCTTCTGCTTTTGACTTACTTTACTCCCATTTTCCTGGTTCTGCTGCCTCAATTCATCTCAAACCTACAGACAATGGGGACTTCCCTTGGGCTTAGGGAGGATCTTGCTGTTTCTAGGAGATCCTTTAAAATCAGCCACTTTATGCCATTTTCAAATCTTTTTAGCCCCGAGTAGGAATTCAGTTGTAAAGTCCAGGAAATGCAGTTCTCTGAGCCCAATTCCCTCAGCTCATCCCAGGTAAACTTCCCTGTGTGAGAGGAAAACTGGGATCATCCCCATGGATTTGTGTTGGAGCAAATGCTGAGGTGCAGCAGCTCCAGAGAGGCTTTGACTGATGGCCAGAACCGGAGGATGAATTCCTCAAACACCCCTGGAAAGCCTTTGAATTTAATTCCCCAGGAATTAAATGGTGAAGGGTTCTCTAAAGCAGGAAAGCCGAGTGGGAGGAAGGATGGGATGATTGTGTTGGGAATGTGCAGGTTAGCAGGATTGAGGAGAGCAGGGGGAACCCTCGCCCCTCAGCTCCTGAACTGCTCTTGATGGTCACGTTTGGGCCAACCTCCTTTGAGTGCAGAGCCTCTGATGCTGCTCCTCCAGGAGCGTCCAGCACGGAGTAACTCCAGGGGGAGCAGGAATGGGATTGATCCCAGCCGGGCTTGGCCCTGGCGCTGACGCTGCTCCTGTCCCTTTTTCCAGAGGCAATCCAACGCTTCCCAGACCCTGTGTGACATCATCAGGCTGAGCAGAGACCAGAGCACGCAGCTGCAGGATGTCCCGGAGCCAGATCCACTTCTCACAGCACTGGAATCGTGAGTACTGGGGGCACTGGGGATGCTGGGGGCGCTGGGGGTGGCTCCTGGATCGCTCCGCAGGGAGCAGACAGAGCAGGGATGTTCCTTTGGAGCTGGAGCAGCACTGAACAGCCTCGTCAGGGATTTGGGGCTTGGGGCTCTGTCCAGAGGCAGAGAGGGGGCCAGGGAGCCCAAAGCTCCCGGCCTGATCCAGGGTGAGGCAAAACCCGAGGAATTTCAGCCTGGAGAAGGGAGGGTTGTGTGGGGACCTCACAGCACCTTTGGGATCTGAAGGGATCTCACAGGAAGCCGGAGGGGGATTGTTCATCCAGAACTGGAATGCCAAGACAAGGAGAATGACATGAAGCTGACAGAGGGCAGGGAGAGATGGAACGTTGGGAAGGAATTCCTGGCTGGGAGGGTGGGGAGGAGCTGGGCTGGAATTCCCAGAGCAGCTGACTGCCTCTGGATCCCTGGCAGTGCCCAAGGCCAGGCTGGACACTGGGGCTGGGAGCACCTGGCACAGTGGGAGGTGTCCCTGCCGTGGCAGGGGTGGCACTGCAGGGGCTTTGGGGTTCCTTCTCACCCAAACCATTCCCTGACTCCCTGTTTTCCCAGATAACCTCAGTGTGTACCAGAAATGCTGATTTTCCCGGTTTTGCTCCATTCTTGCTGTTGTTCCTTTGCTCTTTGTAGTGAACATTCAATTATTTATGTCCTGTGTTTTCTGCTTCTTATTGTTGCTTCAAACCTAAAATCTCCAGGAGATTCTCCAGGAGACCGAAACTAAGAAAGGCTTTTTTAGACCTGGAGGCAGCATTTGGTCAGGAAAGGGCTGGAAGGAGCCATGGAAGGGACTGGGGCTCCCAATTCCTCTGAGATATTCCTGTCCACCCAGAGCTCTGAATTTAGGTGGCATTGGGGATCCTTTCTCCTGACCCAGGGCTGTCAGCTCCTCCCTGACTGGGATAATTCCTGGGACAGGAGCCAGTGTATGGAGGTGGGAATGGGATGTGGATAATCCCAGCACTGGGAAGCCACTGGGGTTCCACTGGACTATCCTGGGATTGCCATGGAGCTCTGCTCCTGCCAGGACCTGCTGCTCTTCCATAAATTCTTCATTTCCCTCACTGCTCCTGCAGGTGTGGGGTAGATCGAGCCTTTGTGCTACGGACTGACAGGATCCTGTGCTAGGGAAGTGTTGACTTTCTGTGAAATCCTGGGATGGTTTTGGATAGAAGGGACCTGAGAGCCCCTGCGGTGCCACCCCTGCCATGGCAGGGACACCTCCCACTGTGCCAGGTGCTCCCAGCCCCAGTGTCCAGCCTGGCCTGGGACACTGCCAGGGATCCAGGGGCAGACACAGCTGCTCTGGCAATTCCAGCCCAGACAGCAATTCCTTCCCCACATCCCATCCAGCCCTGCCCCCTGGCAGTGGAAGCCATTCCCTGTGTCCTGTCCCTCCAGCCCTGTCCCCAGTCCCTCTCCAGCTCTCCTGGAGCCCCTTCAGGCCCTGGCAGGGGCTCTGAGCTCTCCCTGGAGCTTCTCCTCTCCAGGGGAGCACCCCCAGCTCTCCCAGCCTGGCTCCCTGGGAGCTGAGGGGCTCCAGCCCTGGAGCAGCTCCGGGGCCTTTCTGGATCTCCCCAGCAGCTCCAGCTGCTGCTGCTGTTGGGATCTGGAGCTGGAGGCACTGGAGGTCACATCCCTGCCTGGGGCCTGGGGCCTCACCTCTGTGTCAGTTCTGAGCCCTCAAAATTTTGGAGGTGGGATTGCAGCTTGGTCATTCCCCCTGGGAATCCCAGGACCTTTAATGAGGGCTGTGATTCCCTGCAGTGGGAGGGGTGGTGGCCATGGAAGACGTGGCACTTCCAGACTTTTTGGTAATTCCAGGTTTTTTCAGTAGTTTTAGAGAGAGCTGTGGGACCCTGCACTTCCAGGAACCATCTGCAGAATTCCTGCTCAAAATGAAGGAGCATTTTGGGCAAAGGGATTGTTTTGCTGCTCTCCCCTTTCTCCTGGAGGTCGCAAAGCTCATTACCCTTCCTGGCCAGTCTTCCCAGCAGTACAGCATTGGGTTTTGGATAACCTTTATCATCCCTGAGTCAGGAATGAGCGATCAGCATGAAGGAGATGGGTTCAGGGAATGAGCCCCAAATCCAGGTTCGGGAGCTGCTGGCTGGGTGCAATAAAGGGAATTTGGTTCATCACAGAAAAGTGACTCCTTCTCCTGCCTCTGCCTCCCCTGCTCTGCTGACAGAGGGTATTTAGATGCTCCTTATTCAAATAATCCTCTGTCATGAATTATTCAGCTGTTTTTACATTTTTGTCTCATATTTTATTTACACCCATGGAAGGAAGACTTTGAGGAACATTAGAAGATAGTCAGGATTGGGCTGCGAGCTCCAGGGATGCTGGGTTTGGCTGGACGTGGGACTGGGGAAGGCAGGGAAGGGACTTCCCGAGGGCTGGATTTTGGGGAGCTGTCCCTGAGGGACGGAGCTGGCATGTGGTGGGGAACAGGAGCTGCAGGAACTGGAGCAGGGCTGGCCTCAGCCTCCTGTTCCTCCCGGCCGCCATTCCTTGGTCCCGGCACAGAGCAGGGGGAAGAGAGGGATTTGCCTTTGCCTTCCCTGGTTCCCATCAGCGAGGGGAGCAGCCCCGGCCCCGTGTGAGTGCCCCCTGTGTCCCCAGGCAGGAGTGCGTGGAGCAGCTCCTCAGGAACATGTTCGACGGGGAGCAGAGCGAGACCTGCATCGTGAACGGAACCCAGGTGCTCCTGACGCTGCTGGAAACGCGGCGCTCCGGGTGAGCCGGGACCGCCGGGACCGCCGGGACCACCGGGACCGCGCCTCGGGACCGCCCCGGGCTCCAGCCTGGGCTGGGGGCACAAAGGGACAGGCAGTGCCAGGACACAGGGAATGGCTTCAGGCTGGATGAGGGCAGTTTTAGATGGGATCTTGGGAAGGAATGCCTGGCTTGGAGGGCGGGCAGGCCCTGGCCCGGGGTGCCCAGAGCAGCTGGGGCTGCCCCTGCATCCCTGGCAGAGTCCAAGGCCAGGCTGGACACTGGGGCTGGGAGCAGCCTGGGACAGTGGGAGGAACAAACATTTGTTAGGTAACTCTTGGTGAGCCGTTTCCTTTGGAAGTGTTTGGGAGTTTCAACCCCAGGAAGCGCTTTGGGAATGCGGTTTGCCAGCTCTGCTGGGAGGTTATTTCTGGTGAGCTGTCCCTGAGCTCAGCACAGGTTTGGTTGTGTGAGCAGCACCTGGGAAATGATACCAACGTTAACTAATACAGTATAATAAACAATAGAAATAATTAATATAATAGAGTCAATACCATGCAGGGATGGGATTGTGTTCAGGAGCTGAACATTATTATTCATCCTCATTTTTGAAGAGAAAACCACTGACATAGCCAGTGTGACTGGAGGCTGTTTTGCAAAATCTCCACCTCTGGATACTGGGGGCAGCTCTAGGTCCCAGGAGAAGGTGGAATACGGGAAGTGTAGGAAGAAAATGGTTTTAGTGGAATTGCTGATTAAACACCGAGCTGGGCAATGGTTTAACGTCATGAAGCCCCAGAATCCCAGGATGGACTGGGTTGGGAGGGACCTTGAGGACCCTGGTGTCACCTGGTTGTTCAGAAAGGGAAGAGGGAGTTGTGAGTGGATCCCGAGTGAATCCCGGTGTTCCCTCAGAGTGGAAGGCCTGATGGACTCGTACACTCAGGGATTCGAGAGGTCTTACACTGTCAACAGCAGCATCTTACACGGCATCGAGCCCCGCCTCAAGGACTTCCACCAGCTGCTGCTGCGCCCGCCCAAGGTACGGCTGCCGTTCCCGGGAGCGCGGGCGGCTCCGGCCGGGAATCACACAAACTGACCCGGGCGTGGGGGATGAGCAACCCCAGCAGGAGCCTGAGCGCCGCGTTCAGGGAAACCCTCGGGACCGGGGGATTGAGCGGAGATGGGAAGGGATGGAGAGGAAGGGACTTTCAGTGGATAGTTGGATTTCGGTCTGCTGACGTGGAAGTCAAATCTCCCAGTGGCCCCAGAGCATCTTCTTGGGAAGGTTGTTTAGGTTTCCCTGCTGAGAGCGTTCCCGAAATGAGCGGGTTCTGTTAAATCCGAGAATCCCGGGACAGCTGGGCTTGTTGGGGATCATCCGGTGCAGCCCCCCGAGGGCGGGGTCACCTCAGCAGGTGACACAGGGGCACGCCCGGCTGGGTTTGGGATGTCTGCAGAGTGGGGGACTCGGGCCCTCCCTGGGCAGCGGTTCGAGGGCTCCGTCCCCTCCGCGGGACGTTCTTCCCCCGGTGAGGTGGAATTCCCACGGCTGAGTTTACGGCCAAGGCTCTGGGTCCCTTCGCTGGGCAGCGCGGAAGGGAGACCCCCGGCGCGGGCGCCCCGTGGGAACGTCGTGCTTCCCTGATCGCCATCCCTGCCCCTCAGAAACCGGCGATCCTGACCACGCTGGGGGTGCTGGAGGAGCCGCTGGGCAACGCGCGGCTGCACGGCTCGCGGCTGATCGCGGCGCTGCTGCACGCCAACACCCCCAGCATCAACCAGGAGCTCTGCAGGCTCGGCACCATGGACCTGCTGCTTGTGAGTATCCGGCGGCGGGGACGCGGGAATTCCACCTGGGATCTCTTCTGTGCGGGGGTCCCGCCGGGGCCAAAGTCCTGATTTCCCTTACCGGCTCCCTGGAGGAGCTTTTGTGAACCAAGTCCGACTGTTTGGGGTTTTGGACTGAGCCTCACGCTTCAGTTCCGTGTCAGTTCATGGAGAAAGTGTGAAACAGTGTGTGCTGTGTGTGTGAGCTCCTGGAATGCTGAGAGATTCATTTTCTCCCAGGATTCTTAGGCTGGAAAAGGCCTCCCAGAACCTGGGCAGCCTTAAGAGAACTAATTCCATCCTTAGCAATGATTTAGCTCCTGTTTTTCCTAGGATTCGTTCAGCTCCAGCAGAGTTAAGTTGCTTTATTCGGTGTGTCTCTGCTGTCTGTGTGTGAGAGGATTCCAAAGTGCTCCATTGATTGGGAATATTCACTGATTTCCCAACAGACTGGGCACCCTGGGAATGCAGAGCCCAGCCAGCAGCGGGTGCCGGCATGTAGCAGGAGAACTGTTTGAGTGGAATTGCTGATCAAACAACAACTTGGGCAACAATTTAATATCCCGGAATCCTGGGATGGGTTGAGCTGGGAAGATCCTTAAAGATCCCTGATATCACTGATCATTAAAACCAGGAAACTTTATCCCGAGTAAACTCTTCCATCTCTCATTTCTCCTCCAGGATTTATTTTTTAAATACACGTGGAATAACTTTCTGCATTTCCAAGTGGAGCTGTCCATAGCAGCCATCCTGTCCCACTCGGTGCACGAGGGGAAGCCCAGCCTGGGGGAGCCGGGCAGCAAGGAGGAGGCTCCGAGCGGGAGCGCGGCCCCGGAGCCCTCGGAGCCCTCGGAGCCCTCGGAGCCCCTCGGAGCCACCGAGAACGTCATGGTCACCCACGTGAGAGCTGGGACGGGCTGGGGTCACCAGGGGTCCCTGGGACAGGGATGGGGTCACCAGGGATCTCTGGGCTGGGATCACCAGGGGTCCCTGGGACAGGGATGGGGTCACCAGGGATCTCTGGGACGGGATGGGGTCACCAGGGATCTCTGGGATGGGATCACCNAGGGATCTCTGGGATGGGGTCACCAGGGGTCTCTGGGATGTGATCACCAGGGATCTCTGGGATGGGGTCACCAGGGGTCTCTGGGCTGGGCTGTTCCAGAGCAGGCTCTTAGCTCAGTGTGCATTTGTTATTATTTATTTTTATATGTAATTTTTAGTGGGTTTTGTTATAATTTACTGCCTTTCAAAATTGTTTTTATTATTTATTATCAATTTTTAGCGGGCTTTATTATTATTATTTATTACTATCATTTGTCATGGGGTTTATTATTATTTATGTATTTTTAGCGGGCTCTATTATTATTTATTATCATTTGTAGTGGTTCTTGTGGAGCTGTGGTTGCCTTTGTGCCTTTATCTGCAGCATCTCATTAAAACTCCCCTCATTAATGGCCCTGTGAATCCCTTGGTATTTATTAAAATTATCCCTATTTATTATTAAAATTATCCCCATTTATTATTAAAATTCCATTTTTTTTAGTAAAAATTACTATGAATTTGTACAAAAAGCTAACCAAGAACATTCCAGCTGTTAGTGGCCAGGCCTCAGTGTGGTGGTTGGAAAATGCCAGCAGTGCTTTAATTCCTGCTGCAGGGAGGCCCAGGAGCAGCCTGGGCATGCTCCAGGTGTTGCTGCTCTCCTGGGATCCTCTGGGAAATAACCAGGGAGGGACTGGGGCTCTTGGGCAGGAGGAGGAGCGAGGGAAGGAACAGGAGGATCCTCAGTTCTCCTTTGGAAAATCCTGAATATTCTCCCTTTTCCCCCTCAGCTGTTCCAGAAGTGCTGCCTGGTGCAGAGGATATTGGACGCCTGGGAAGCCAATGACAAAATCCAGTAAGGAATTCCTGGCTCGGGGCTGCACATTGACTTTGGAATATTCTTGGAGAATTTCCAATTTAATGGTGTCCAAACAGATCTGGATTTTGGTTGGGGTTTGGAACTGGGGTGGTTTGCATGCTGACAAGCCAAATTCCCAGATAGACAGGATTTGATGGGTTTTATGGATGTTTCCAACACCCCATCCCAAACACTCAGTCTGCTGCTTTCCTGCTTTCTCGGGGAATCCCATGGAATATTCACATTTTTCTTTTCTTTTTTTTTTTTTATTTTGTTTTGTTTTAAATGCACAATTTTATTCTCCCTGGAGTTGAAAACTGTTGGAAGTTGGGGTGGCCAAGCATTTGTGCCCTGGATTTCCTATTTAGCTTTCTAAACTCCTTGGATTTTGTGCTGATTGGGCTGATAAGAACTAAATATTTTAAAAGAACTAAAACATTAAAGTGGAAATATTCCAGAGGCTTCAGTTTCCGTGTCCAGCTCAGTGTTTGGTCCTCCCTCTCTATTTTGAGCTCCTGGTGGCTTCCAAGGGCTTTGGAGCCCCACTGGAATTGTTTAGGCCATAATTGATGGGCTGAGGTCTGGATTACATTTTTTTTTGTTGGTTTGGCTTGGTTTTTTTGGGTTTTTGGTCCTTTTTACAGCCCCATGTCCACATAAGGAATTTCGCTGGGCGTTTGCTTGCCCAGTTCTGTAGGGCCAAAAATATCCCTGGGTGCTGCTTGGGAGTTTTCCTGCTTAAACCAGAAAGGAGCCAGAGCTCATCCCTATTTCCTGCCAGAGAGTTCCAGTCACCACCACACTGGAAAGAATCTGAATGGAAGGAAAAAAGTAGGGATTTAAGCAGAGGAATCTCAGCTGGGGCTTTGGGAAGGCCGAGTTTCCAGGAGGGTCCTTGGCTGCTCTCAGTGGGCAGATGGAGACCAGCAGGGGCTGCCCCTGGATCCCTGGCAGTGTCCCAGGCCAGGCTGGACACTGGGGCTGGCAGCACCTGGCACAGTGGGAGGTGTCCCTGCCTGGCAGGGGTGGCACTGCAGGGGCTCTCAGGTCCCTTCCCACCCAGCCATTCCAGGATTCCCTGAGCTGGTTTTGAGCACAGCTTCACTTTGCAGGAAGGGAAGCAGTGAGGAGCCAGAGAAGGGACTCGGTCTGCTCGGGCTCCGTGCTGGGATCTGGTTTTATCCCGGGGGGAATCCCATGGTGGGATGGGAATATCTTCTGTTCTGGGGCAGTCACTGCTGCAGTCCCAGAGCCACCCTGGAGCTCTGCCAGTAGCTGTGCTGTAACAGTAACAGTTCCTGAACTCTGGGACTGTTCTTCCCTGGGAATTACAATAAGATTATTTATTCCTGCGTCTTTTCCATGTTTAGCTCCTTGTTTGGAGCCCCTCCCATGTTACCTGAGAGAGAGGAGGGATCCCAAAACAGGGAAAAATGAGGGAAGGTCCCTGTGCAGGGGGCGAGCTCATCCCATCCTGCCAGAGCTGGGCTGATCCCTGCTGTGGCTCTGCTGGGCTGGAATCCTGTGGCCATCGGGGCAGGAATTCTGTGGCCATTGGGGCAGGAATTCTGTGGCCATTGGGGCAGGAATTCTGTGGCCATTGGGGCTGGAATTCTGTGGCCATTGGGGC
>WAAG01019838.1:36549-56608 GCA_013390105.1 Tichodroma muraria
CAGGTCGGCTCCCTGTGTGTCCATGCCGTCTCCCTGGGTGTCCCATCCCGGCTTCCTGGGTGTCCCATCTGGCTCCCTGGGTGTCCCATCCGGCTCCCTGGGTGTCCCATCCCGGCTCCCTGGGTGTCCCATCCCGGCTCCCTGGGTGTCCCATCCGGCTCCCTGGGTAGCGGCTGCGCTCTGTTCCAGGGCAGAGGGCGGCAGGAGGAGAGGGAACATGGGGCACCTGACCCGCATCGCCAACGCCGTGGTGCACAACATGGAGAAGGGGCCCATGCAGGCCCAGATCAGTGACTTCATCAAAGGTACTGCCTGCTCCTCCTCCTCGGCCCCCTCCTGCTGCTTTCTGCTTCTCCTCTTCCTCCTCCTCCTCCTCCAGCTCCCCCTGACTGACCCCCGGGGAAAAGTAACCCTTGGGAGCTCCTGGAAGGACTCACAGCAGGGGTTTCCTCAAGATCCTTTCCCATTGGAAAGGATTCCCAGGGAAATCCCACAATATCCCATCATTTAAAGCATGGTGGGACCCCACTTGGCTGCTCTCTGTTTTCCCACAGTGAGGTTAAGACTGGACAGTGTGAGGTGTCCCTGCCGTGGCAGGGGTGGCACTGGGTGGGCTCTGAGCCCTTCCCACCCAGCCCGTCCCCTGATTCCGTGACACCTCTCTGAGGAAAGAGACACGGGGTTGAATGTCCCCAGAGGCCCCATCAGGGATATTCCCATTGCCAGGCTGTGTCCACCCTGCCCTCACTGGATCCACTTGGAGAACTGGTTTTGTCCCATGGGTTTGGATGGGAGGAAGGAAGATTTTCTATTTTCCACATTTTCCATCCCCACTGCTCAGCCCCTGCCGGGCCGGGAGGGGGCACGGCCGGGTGGTGGCAATCTGGGGGCACGGTCTTCTGCTCTTTTCCCCTTCCATTATTTCCCCATTTCCTTTCCTCAACCCTCAAGCTCTGCTCACCTTTGGGCTCCCAGTTTTGCCGTTGTGCTGGGCTGGGAGGGATGGGAGGAAAGGGCCCCCCCAGTCCCCAGGAGAAAAGGGAAGACCCAAGCACAGCTGGAGCCCTGCTCAGGGTTGTTCCCAACAAGGTGAGAGAAGCTGTGAGTCCTTAGCCCAGGTGAGTCCCCGAGCAGTTCAGCTGGCTCAGGACACCCAAATCCCATGGTTCCTGTGTCCTCTCGTCCCAGAGCTGCCCGAGGACTGCAGGGGCAGGTGGGAGAGCTTCGTGGAGGAGACGCTCACGGAGACGAACCGGAGAAACACGGTGGATTTGGTGAGTTGGTCACTCCAGCGCCTGCTGGGACTCCCCTAACAGGAGAAAGGGATATTCCTGGTTTTTCTCATTTTCCTTGCATCGCTGAAGAGCGCTTCAAGGCAGAGTAGAAGGCGTTTCCATAAACATACTCCATAGCAGTCCTCCAGCAGAGCCGATCCCTGGTGCTGAGCGGGTCCCTGGCATTCCTTGGGGCAGCTCCTGCCTGGGCAGGAGTTTGGGCTTTGGTGGAACTGAAACCCTGGAGCTTTTCCAGCTTTCCCTGGTTCCCTGACGGGTTTGTGCTTTCCCAGGTGAGCACCCACCACCTGCACTCCTCCAGCGAGGATGAAGACATTGAAAGTGCTTTTCCCAACGAGCTCACTCTCCAGCAGGTGAGTTGGGAGCATCTTCACTACTCCCAGGAAACTCGCTGCTCCGGTTGCTTTTGGTCCACCTGGTGTGGAGCAGCTTCCAGAGCTCTGCTCCCAGCCCATGGGTCCAGCTCCTTTGGGCTTTCCAGAGCAGTTCCACGGCCTGGGATCCACCTGGGAGCAGCGCAGAAGGCATCGGGGCAGGAACCCCGGAGCTCTGCTCTGGGAAGGGGTGGGAACGAGGATTTCACGCACTGCCCTGGGATGTTAGTGCTTTCCTGGAGGAGCTGTTTCCGTGCAGCTCCACTGACTGCTTCTGGAATGTCTCTGGACACCCTGATGATGGAATTTTTGGGATCCCTTCCCAGGCCTTCTCCGAGTACCAGATCCAGCAGATGACGGCCAATTTCGTGGATCAGTTCGGCTTCAACGACGAGGAGTTTGCAGACCAGGATGACAACATCAAGTGAGTCTGGGGGTGTTTGGTGACAGCACCAAGTGAGTCTGGGGGTTTTGGGCATTTCAGCCTCTTTGCATCCCATCCTCCCTCTGCTCCAGGTTTCCAAATGAGCCTCGTTATCCCTCCTCAGGTTGGAAACAGCTCCTTGTTTTCCAGGAGCCCAGCCCGATCTCCAGAGCCAGGTGGAGAAGCAAGGAAAAGTATTCCTTCAGTTTAAAGAGGGATATTTGAAATAAAACAGGCAACTGTTGTCCAGCCCTGGGATGAGTTTAGGCAAAGCATGAGAGCAAACTGAGCAGTTAAAGAGATATTTTTCAAGGAATTAAATCCTTATTGGAATGAGGAGTGAAGGGACAGTGCTCTGATGGAATCCATGGAAAATGCAGCCATTTTCCCCCTCCTGAGGAAGGGAGCAGGGATAATCGGGAGCAGTGGCAGTTCGGAGAGACAGGGAAGGGATTCAGTTTTGCCCAAGTGGCTGAATCCAGAGCTCACAATTTGCTGCTTTTACAGAAATCCTTTAATTCCATTAAAGCTGCAGCTCATCCTCTCTCCTTGGAAATGTACCTGGCACTGGGAATATCCCAGTGGCCATAACAGTCCTGAAATTGGGACCAGTTATGGACAGAGCAGCGCTCCAGGGGATCCCAGTGCTCCCGGGTTTGTCTCCATTCCAGGAATTCCGTGGGATCCAAGGCAGCACCTCTGCCCTTCCCATCCTGAGCCTCAGAGACGGCAGAAACTTGACAAGGCCAAAAAGTTCCAGAGGAGAATCAGAGTTGAATTGAAGAGAAATTACTCGGTTCTGCACATAATTTTTTTAAAAATAGAATAGAATAGAATAGAATAACATAGAATAAAATAAACTAGACTTTTCACTGCTGGCAAGTACTGCCCCATGTGAGTGAGGGGCAGGGAGGAGTTAAATCCCTGAGGAGCTGCCCCAGGAGCCTCGTGCCCAGCATAAAATGAACAGGAAGGTGGAAAAAGTCTGTGCCTGGGATGTTACGACTCTGTTTGTGACTGGAAAAGGAGATGTCCTGCAAAACCTGGAATATTCTGGGAGTGGTGCTCCCTTCCAGCTGTTTCCAGCTGTTGGACACTGGGCTGGAAGTGAATTGGAATATTTAAGGAGTGTCAGTCATGTGTTAGTGTCCCTGGGATTGCAGGAGTATTGAACTGGAGAGTCTTTCAAGCAAGATAGCACTGGAAAAGCTACGGATCCATGAATAGAGGGAGTGAACTCTTCCTGGATCCAAACTCTGGGAATTGGGAATTTCTGGGCCTGCAGCACCCTCTGCTGTTCCCACCAGGGGCTCCCCTGACTTGGACTGGGAATTGGGTCATTCTTTGATACTCACATCCTGGGATATCCACAGCACAGCCAAACTCGGGCTTTGAGCCACCCCTGCACTGAGATTCACAGAATCCCGGGATCCCTGGGGCTGGAAAAGCCCGCCCAGCCCATCCAGTCCCAGCTGTGCCCGATCCCCACCTTGTCCCCAGCCCAGAGCCCTGAGTGCCACCTCCAGGAATTCCTTGGACACCTCCAGGGATGGGCACTCCAGCCCTCCCTGGGCAGCCCTGCCAAGGTCTGATCCCCCTTTCCATGGGGAAATTCCTGCTGCTGTCCACCCTGAGGCTGCCCTGCCCAGCCTGAGGCCGTTCCCTCTGCTCCTGTCCCTGTTCCTGGAGCAGAGCCCGACCCCCCGGCTGTCCCCTCCCAGGAAGCCCCTCCAGTGCCATGGTCAGGGAATGTTCTGGGGTAACCCTTCCCTCAGTGAGGGGACACCGTGGCCCGGGGCAGGAGAGGCTGTGCAGGGACCCAGCCAGTGGAGGGGCTCCTGGGAGCCCTCCCTGAGGCTCTTCCCTCCCTCCTCCCCCCCAGCGCTCCCTTCGACCGCATCGCCGAGATCAACTTCAACATCGACGCTGACGACGACAGCGTGAGTGGGGATCCGGGATAGTGCTGGAATCAGTGTGGTTCTGGAAAGGTCCTGCTTGCACTCTGAGAGAAGAAATGCTTGGGGGGGTTTGGGCGATGCAGAGGGGCCTGAGAGAGCCAGGGCACTGCTTGGCCCCTCGGGGGCTCCTGCAAGGAAATGTTCCCTCTGAGCAGCACCCCCGGCACAGAGGGAATCTTCCTCCCTCCCTGCAGTGCCAGTCTGTTCTTGGAATCAGGGAATCCTGGCATTTGTTTGGGTGGGGAGGGACCTCAGAGCCCCTGCAGTGCCACCCCTGCCATGGCAGGGACACCTCCCACTGTGCCAGGTGCTCCCAGCCCCAGTGTCCAGCCTGGCCTGGGACACTGCCAGGGATCCAGGGGCAGCCCCAGCTGCTCTGGCAATTCCAGCCCAGACAGCAATTCCTTCCCCACATCCCACCCAGCCCTGCCCTCTGGCAGTGGGAGCCATTCCCTGTGTCCTGTCCCTCCAGCCCTGTCCCCAGTCCCTCTGCAGCTCTCCTGGAGCCCTTCAGGCCCTGGCAGGGGCTCTGAGCTCTCCCTGGAGCTTCTCCTCTCCTCATGAACACTCCCAGCTCTCCCACCTTTAGATCATCTTTCCAGACATGGATTAGGGAGGAATAGGCAGAGATGGATTTCTCATGGATCTAAACATTGCCAGGCAGTTCCTGACCTTTCCTGGTTTATTGCCCCAAAGCAAAGCAGCAGCTGCACTGTGGTGATCCCAGGTGATCCCAGCTCCTGAGCAAGGCTGGATTTAGTCAGCCCTGAGGCTTGGGCTTAAAGCAGAGTCTCCAGAGAACCTCTGGAATGTGATTTCCCTTTGGTCCTGCAGCCCAACGCCTCCCTGTTCGAGGCCTGCTGCAACGAGCGCATCCAGCAGTTCGACGACAACGAGGAGGAGGAGGATATCTGGGAGGAGAAGGAGATCTCCTATGCAGCCCAGGTCAAGTCCAGGACACGGTAAGGTGAAAGCAGAACCCTGATTTTCCCCCTAGTGCTGGGAATCGGCACATTGCAGTCCCGGCCAGGAGGAATTCCTTGGGGTTTGTGTCATTTTGGGGCTGTGAGGTTTCGTCTGACACAACCCCGAGCTTTCCCTGCCACTTGGGCTGGGGCTTCTCCTGAGTTGGAGACAGATCCAGTTCAAGGGAATTCATTAGCAATGGGAACACCTTATTAATGAGTCTTCTATCAAACACATTAAAACCCCCACCCTTAGTGTAAAACACTTGGAATTTGCTCCTTCCCTCATCCTTGGAGAGGAGGAGGAGACACAGGGGAGTGGGCAGAACATTCTTTCTCACAACGTTCAAATCAGAAAAGTGAGAACAAGAGGCCTCCCAGGAGCATCTCGGGCTTTGAAATAATCTTTCATCCCTTTGACAGAGCCACTCATTAAATAAAGTTATTTCCATAATTCCCAATCTGAAATGTGATCAGAGGAAACAGGGAAAACATCCAAGACCTCGCTGTGTCCTTGCCAAGCATCAACAGCCTCAGGTCCTGCCTGGGCACAGGTGGGCTCCACACCAGTGTCCGTGCCCTCGCCGGGCACTGGTTTGTGTGGTGTCCCCAGCCCTGTCCTGCACCTGCAGGGAATTCTGATGGCAAATCCCTCAGGAATCTGGGGGAATCTCTCCCAGCACCCACCATTGCCCTGAGCGATTGGGGGAAGTATTCTGGGGGGGATTCCCCTGGGAAAAGCTCTGGGCTGTTTGCCCAGGGACAGGGAGGAGGAGCTGAGGGAGCCGGGCGTGGCTCACTCCCAGCTCCCGTTCAGGTTTGGAGCGTCGCAGACGTCGGAGAGCTCCAAGAGTGACCTGGAGAACGGGGACCACGACGGCAGCGTGGACTCGGAGGAGGAGGACGAGCAGCCCCTGCCCCCCTCCCCGCACAAGGGCAGCGCCCCGGAGCGGAAGGACTCGGGCTCCTCCCAAGGTACTGGGCTGGGGGCGCATCCCTGGGGTCTGCGGGGTCCGTGCTCAGCAGCGCTCACACTGCCAGCTCCTCCCGAGAGTCCCGGCTTCCTCCTGGCCACGGGAAACGGGAATGTCAGGGCTCACTTAGTGCCTCTGGAGTCTCCGGGAGCTGCCCCAGAACAGCCCTTGTGTCAGGCAGCCCCACAGGGAGGATCCCAGGGAAGGCTTGCAATGAGAGCAGCTTTAAGGTCCCCTTGCACCCAAACCATTCCCTGATTCTGTGGTTCCCTGAATCCCAGCTCCTTCAGTGCAAATCCCAATCCCAGCAGCAGTGCAGGGATGTGACTGAGCTCCATCCCATCCCAGGAGCTGTGTGCCCACCTCTGCCAGGTGTCTCCACACCCCCATCCCTGCAGTGACTGGAGGAGGGACAGGCTTTTTCTGGAATCCTGGGAAGGCTGGGTGGGAAGGGACCTGAGAGCCCCTGCAGTGCCACCCCTGCCACGGCAGGGACACCTCCCACTGTGCCAGGTGCTCCCAGCCCCAGTGTCCAGCCAGGCCTGGGACACTGCCAGGGATCCAGGGGCAGGCACAGCTGCTCTGGCAATTCCAGCCCAGCCTCTCCCCACCCTCCTAGCCAGGAATTCCTTCCCAAGATCCCATCTAAACCTCGAGCTGGAAGCCATTCCCTGTGTCCTGTCCCTCCAGGCCCCTGTAAATTGTCTCTTTCCATCTTGTCTGTTCCCTTCAGGGATTTTCCCAACTCTAAATGACACCATGGGAATGCTGGACACATATGGTGCTGTCAGCAGAACAATTCCAAGGGATAAGAGCATTTTCCCAACCATCTGTTTTTCCAAGCTTTTTGAATTCTAAACCATTTTTTTCTCTGGGTGCCACCTTTATGTTGTCACTGGGAGCACCAGGCAGGGTTATCCCAGGATCCTGCTCTCTGCACCCCTTTGGAAGTGTCAGATAATTCCAGTTCATTGGGAAGAACCTGTATAAACCTCCCAGTCCCAGTGGGCTGTGCGTGGCAGCCCAGTCACCCTCTGGAGATACAGCTGGAATTTGGGATCAGTTTTGAGGATGCAGCCTCGGGAGGGCTCTCCCACCTGGTTCTGTTCTTACAGAGCTCTGCAATCCTCCCTCTTCCCTGGGAAAAGCTAAGGAAAAATGCTGTGCCAGCTGTGGGATTTGTGGACTGGAAGTAGGAAGTGGGACTAGAAGTGGAAGTAGGTTCTGGAGGAGGAATTGTCCAGGGCTATAAAAAAAGCAATAGGGGATTTTTAGGATCTTAAATATTGGAATCCGTTGATCAGTTCCTTACCTGAAGCTGCCCAAATCCAACCACTGGAGATGGAGATGGGAGCTTTTGGCAGGAAGCTGAGGGACTTGGAGCTGGGAATCACTGGCTTGGGGAATGAAGCCACCCACGGTGCCATTGGTCTCCATGGATGCCTCTCCTGGGGATAAACATCAGCAGAGGGATTCCCGTGGGACACGGGCGGGTGTGGAAGGGCAGCCCTGGGCTGCGTCGCTGTGTCCTTGGGATGTCCCTGGGATGTTCCTGGGTTGGGTGCTGTGTCCCTAGGATGTCCTGGACTGTGTCCCTAGGATGTTCCTGGGTTGTTCCTGGGATGTCCCTGGGCTGTGTCATTGTGTCCTTGGGATGTCCCTGGGATGTGTTGCTGTGTCCCTGGGCTGTCCCTGGCTGTGTCCCTGGGCTGTCCCTGGGCTGTGTCCCTAGGATGTCCCTGGGATATCCCTGGGCTGGGTCACTGTGTCCCTGGGATGTCCCTGGCTGTGTCCCTAGGATGTCCCTGGGCTGGGTCGCTGTGTCCCTGGGCTGTGTCCCTAGGATGTCCCTGGGCTGTCCCTGGCTGTGTCCTGCCCCCCGGGGTGTTCCTGGCTGGCTGGCAGAGGCTGGGCTGGCACCCAGGCTCTGGTGTCCGCAGGGGCCGCCTGGACGGCCGCGTTCGAGCCCGCGAGCCCCGCGCCGCCCGTGGCCATGGACGTGGGGTCCAGCGTGTGGGACTCGGCCGCCCCGCAGAGCAGCGCCCCGGAGGAGAAGGGCTGGGCCAAGTTCACAGACTTCCAGCCTTTCTGCTGGTAAGAGCCACGGAATTCCAGCTCCCCTGGGGCTTGGGAGCGGGGGAATATTTGGGATACGTTTTTGAGGGAGTGCCTGGCTGTAATCCTTTCTTCTTCCCATTCCCTTCCCATCGTTTCCCTTTCATTGTGTAATGTCTGGTGATCCTGGATCGGGGCTGCTTTGTCCCTCCTGCTGCTTCCCGGTGCTCCCGGCTGGGGCTGGGACACAGCCCTGCCTTCTGTGCCCTCACTGGGGTAGAAAACCAATAAACAAGGTTTAGAGAAATTCAGAACATTGCTGAGAAGGAGGAGCAGGGCCGGTGGGTGCTCCTGGGGCTGTTGGGAGGCTCTGGGATGATCCTGGGTCCGTGCTCAGGGCTCTTCCCTCCCCAGCTCCGAGTCCGGCCCTCGCTGCAGCTCCCCCATGGACACCGAGAGCGGCGGCGCCGACGGGACCCCGGCACAGGGCCAGGGCAAGAACTGTGAGTGACACAGGAGCACACACGGGTGCTCTCAGCTCCTGGGAACCCTGCATGGAGCACCTGGGACCGGGAAGACGTCCCTGCAGCGCCCCTGCCCTGAGGGTTCCCTGCGGGATCAGTGAATGAAACAAAGAGAAATCCCGAGGGATTGTTGGGACAGCGTCAGCAGGGAAGGGGCGGGGCTGCAGTGAGTTGGAGCTGGTATCATAGGGACACTTTTATCCCTGGAAGTGTCCCAGGCCAGGCTGGACGGGGCTTGGAGCACTCTGGGACAGTGGAAGGTGTCCCTGCCCAGGTGGCAGTGGGTGGGCTTTGAGCTCCTTCCCACCCAACCATCCCACGATTCCCAGACCATCTGCAGTGGCTGCAGGCCCTGTTTGACCCCTCGGGCGCTGCAGGGAGCTTTCCCGAGGTTCCAGTGTGGGCTGTTCCTCCCCCAGCCAGCGCCGCCTCTCCCTGTGTGTGGAACGCGTGCGGGACGCGGAAGGCGCCGCTGGTGGCCTCGGACAGCAGCTCCTCGGGCAGCTCCGGGAGCGACGACGACGACGACGACAAGGCCAAGGCTGGCACGGGATCCACGGCACGGGAGCCCGGCAAGGACAGGGCGGCTCCCGCCAGGTGGGAAGGGATCTCCAGGGGCTGGGATGGCCCCGCGTGGCTTCAGTGTCTCCTCTCCCGTGGGCTCCGTGTCCCGGTGTGCCCTGGGAGCAGGAGCAGGTCCTGCTCCTGGTGTGGCATGGGGGGCTGAGGGACATATTTAGCACAGGGTTGTTCCAAGGAAGGGCTGGGGCTCCTTTGGGCCACCCCAGTGTCACAGGAGCGTCTCTGTCCCCATCCTTTGGGCCACCCCAGTGTCACAGGAGCGTCTCTGTCCCTATCCTTTGGGCCACCCCAGTGTCACAGGAGCGTCTCTGTCCATGTGGATCTGGTATCCAGGCCCAGGGCAGGATCTGGGTGGGTTCGCTCGGAAAAGCAGAGTAAAGGCTCCCATGGGATCCTCCTGCAGCCATGGGGGAAGGTTTAACCCACTCGGGTTCTCGCTTTCCCCTCGGTGTCAAAGCCAGTCAATGATAAAAGCGCCAGGAAAAGCTGGAGCAGATCCAGGGATTGGGCAGGTTTGTAGGAATTGGATCCTCAATCCAGCCTGCTCCAATCAAGGTGGAGGAGCTGCTGCCCAACCCAGTCAGCCTCTGCTGCATCCACAGAGATTTGACCCAGTTCTAAGACTCTGAGATTTTCCCTCATACTCTTCCATGGATTTCCTCGTGTTTTTCACTGGAGTCCCTGGGTCTGTGCACCTGACTCAGGATCAGGAGTTTCCCTTCAGCGATGGTTGGTGACAGTTTGGGGTCATCCCTGGGTATGCTCAGCCAGCAGCAGCTCCTGGGGGCCCTGGGCTCTGGGAAACCACTGGGATTGCAGAATTCCCTGGAATTAGGGCAGGAGTTATCCCAGGGTCTGTTTGGTTGGAGGCAGCTCATTCTGAGAAATGCATTAATTCTGATAATTGCATTAATTCTGATAAATGCATTAATTCTGTTAAATGCAGTTAATTTGGATAAATGCATTGATTTTGATAAATACATTAATTTTGATAGATGCAGTTAATTTCGATACATTTCAGTTTGATAAATGCATTAATTCTGATAAATGCATCAGTTTTGATAAATGCGCTCTGTGTGTCTGGGAATGGCCTGCCTGTGGCTTGGTGGGAAGCAGAAGGTGAGGGGAGGCACAGCAGTTCCAGCTGTGCTGAAAGCAGCCTCTCCTCTGGCATTGTGTGGAATTGGATCCATTGGATCTGATCCAGGCTGGGCTCCAGGTGCTTTTCCTGCCCTGGGTCGTGGTGTGGGCAGAGTGGGACCTCACCTGGGGCTGGCTGGGTTCCCAGTAGGGTCAGGGAATGTCCTGAGCTGGACCCACAGGATCGTTGGTCCAGCTGCCCAGGACAGCCCCACAATCCCAGCGGTGTCCAGACATTCCTGGGGCTCTGGAGCTGTGCCCATTCCCTGGGGAGCTGTTCCAGTGCCCGGCACCCTCTGGGGGAAGAACCTTTCCTGCTATCCCACCCAACCTTCCCCGACCCAGCTCCAGCTGTTCCCGTGCCCATCCTCTCACATTCTCACCTCTCCCCGTGCTTTCCTGGCAGGAGGGAAGTGTTTGGTCCTGGTTTGGCACATTGGGAATGTTTTCCTCTCCACACAAGTGTCTGTACCACATTCCATAGGGATAAAGCTTCCCGAACCTGCCTGCCTCTCTCCAGAGCTGATTCCAGTGTGGCAAGGAGAGGAAATCCTGGAGCACCCACGGCCTCCCCTGACAGGTGTCTGTGGCTCTCCACAGCTGTGTCCATGGCAGAGATCCGAGGGCAGCTGTGGGAGTTCAGGAGCGCTGCCACAGCTGGGACTGGAGCTGCTCCAGGCCTGGGCTCCCAGGGGGAATCAGCACCCGGAGCTTCCCAGCGTCCTCAGCTCTCCCAGACCACTCTGCCTGCAGTACAGGAAGTGGAATATCCATTTCCTACCGCGTTCCTTAAGGACTCCAGGGAAATCAGGAACGTTTTGGAGTCACTCTGTGGGTTGTGAGTTTCTCCAGGCACTTCCCCAAAATCTGCACCAAATCCCGTTTCTGTTGCTGTAGGAACAGGTTTTCCTTCCCTTTGTGCCCCTGGAATTACTGGAATCCACACAGAGATCTCTCTCCTTGGAGCTGCTCGGGGACTCAGGGTTTTCCTTCCCCTTGTCCCTGGAATTCTCATGGAGGTCTTTTATCCTTGGAGCTGCCCAAGGCCTCTGTGGATTCCGTGGAGAAGCAGATGCTGCAGCCCAGCAAACCCTCCAGATGTTCCACCCTCTGTGAGCCCCATCCCAGCTGCCCAGGGGGATCCTTAGGCCGGGAGATGCGGCTCAGGAATCCCTCTCAGCTTCCCAGTTTGGATCCAGCTGCCCAGGGAGGTTTGGGGTCCCATCCCTGGAGTGTCCAAGGGACAGCAGGACGTCCCACACAAACTCCTGTTCGGGTTGTGTCACCCCTGGGTCTGGCCCTGTGTGTCCAGCTGGGATTTTCCAGGAGCTTGGGGAAGACAGAGAAATTCCCGAGCCCCCGTGGGTGCTCAGGTAACTCCGGAATCCTCCTGCCTTGGAAACTTCAGGGCTTGGGTTTCAGAAGTTTCTCTTTGAGCCATGGAAATGTCAAGCTCCAGGTTTTTGTGTGGGAAGTGGTTTTCCAGCAACATTCCTGGGAATGCAGCTCCATCCCTGTGTATCTCCAAGGTGTATTTTGGTACTTCTGAGAAGCTTGTGAGCCCTGAAGGAAAGGGAATGTTTGGATCTCATTATTCCTCATTTTTATGTTTTTTTTTTTCAAGAGAAGTGCTCCAGAAATAGAACCTCAGTCTCCATCACATGTCCAGCTATCCAGCTGGGATTATTTTATTTCATGAAAACTCCCCCGGAGCTGGTGACAGGATTCCAGCTCAGCCATCTCCAGCTTTCCTCCCTTTTGTGGAGGTTTGCTCTGGGAGAGAGGGAGAAGGAATTGTTCTGGATGGAAACTGGGAGGACAGTCATTCCTGGGGCAGCTCATCCTCTGCTTTGGAAGCCAAAAAATGGGATCTGCACAGAAATCCCTTCTCCAACTGGGAATCTGGGTGGGTTTATTCCAAACAAGAGATTGGGAGGGTTTGTTCCTGCAGTTCTGCTTTTCCAGGAATTGAGCTCTGGTTGTTGGTGCCTCACTGGGGACGTTGTCCCTCCGGTGGCACATCCGTGGTCCCTGGAGAGCCTCCAGCACGTTTGGATTTTGGACATCCAATCCCTAGGGTTTTTCCTCCATGGGATTTTAGGATCTGCCCCTAATCCAGGATTTTCTGGGTGCCCCAGAAGCCTGAGGGGCCCCTTGGGCAGAGCCTGTGGAGCAGAGCGGTGTCCGTGCCTGTGTCCCAGCAGAGCAGGCTGTGCCATCCCAGCAGTGGCAATGGGAATGGCAGTCTGGGAGCTCTCAGACTGGATTTGCAGCAGGATTTGGGAATGCCTTCCCCAGGGAGCTGTTCTGGTGCGTCCCGTTGGGTTTGGGACCCGGAGCCTCCAGGAGGTGCCCGCTGGTTTTAATGCCGGTTCACTGCCGCTTCTCATTCCCGATGGGATCTTTAGGCCTGTGTGAGGAGAGCAGGAGGAATTTTGTTTTCCCCGTTGGAATCGGAGCCCCGTCCCAGTGTGAGTCTGCTGTTCCCGTGGGCTGCCTTCCGTTAACGTGTCCCTGCCCTCTCTCTCCCGCAGCGCCTCCGAGGCAGCGGCTGTGGAGACGCTTCCCGCGGCCGAATCCGGGACGCCCGGAGCCCCCCGAGCCCGGAGCGGCGCGGCCACGCACACGGACGGGCACCAGAGAGTGCCCACTGCTGTCACAACTGCCACAGAAACGGCCACGAGAGACAGGTGAGGGCAGAATCCTGGGATGGTTGGGTGGGAAGGGACCTCAGAGCCCCTGCAGTGCCACCTCTGCCATGGCAGGGACACCTCCCACTGTCCAGGTGCTCCCAGCCCCAGTGTCCAGCCTGGCCTGGGACACTGCCAGGGATCCAGGGGCAGCCACAGCTGGTCGGGCAATTCCAGCCCAGACAGCAATTCCTTCCCCCCATCCCACCCAGCCCTGCCCTCTGGCAGTGGGAGCCATTCCCTGTGTCCTGTCCCTGCAGGCCTTGTCCCCAGTCCCTCTCTGGCTCTCCTGGAGCCCCTCCAGGGGCTCTGAGCTCTCCCTGGCTGAACATTCCCAGCTCTCAGCCTGCCCTCATAGCAGAGATGCCCCATCCCTCTGATCACCTTGGAAGGGGTTGGGGCTAGACAGCTTTAAGGTCCCTTCCCAGCCAGGCCGTTCCCTGTCTGCACGTTGATTTTCCTGTAATATTCCATGAGGGACGGGGGCAGTGTCTCCGTGTGGAGCTGAGAACGCTTCACTGGGCAGACACAGCACAGCCGGAGGGAGGGGCTCAGGTCCCAGCAGAAAGGCATTCCCGGGAGGGATGAGGGAAGCTCTGGGAGCTTTCCCGGGGTGTCCCGTGTCCCTAAGGCTGCTCCCTGGTGTCCCTGCAGGAGTGACGAGGCCGTGCCCTGCGCCGAAGCCACGTTGAACGGCCCCGCTTGATGCCGCCGCCGCCGCCCCGGGACGTGTGTGAGCCAGGCCAGGCTGCTCCCTGGTGATGCAATTTGTCAATTCTTTATTTTTTTTTTTTTTTTCATTTTAATTTTATTTTTTAATAAATGCTGCATTGATGAGAGCGAGCTGGCATTCAGGACCAGACACGCAGATCCAACAGCACCGATCCGTTCGGAAAGACACTCGGCATTGTCGAAATGTAGCATTGAGTTCAGTCCTCACGGGAATGACGGGCTCTTCCCAAGCCTTCTGCCTGATTTGAGTTGTCCCCTTCCCCGTGCCCCTGGTTTTCGTTTTGGATTTGGGGTTCAGTGCTGTTTTCCCAGTGTTATTGCACACAGTATTCAGCTTCTCTTGGGAAGGTAGCAGGTCCAGCGGCGGCCGGGGCCAGCGCACAAATCCCGCAGCCGTGTGACCAAAGTTCCTGATGGAGCTGTCCTCGGGCAGCCTTTGCACCGCTTTGTAGAGCAATAAAGCCTTACCAGAAACATTTCACAGGAGAGGAGGAATGCCAACACTTCCGTGGGAGGGAGCAGGGAGGGCTTGGATGGGGTTGGCAGGGCCGAGGCCGGGCTCGTCCCCAGCCGGAGCCGGGGAGTGCCGCTGGTGGCCCCGAGTTCCAGCACGGCCCCGGGCTCTCCGTGGCCACGTGGTGGATCAGGGCAGGACCTGCGCTGGGTCAGAGGTGGCCTCTCCTGCCGATGGCCGTGTTGGCCGCAGGGGACCCTGCCCGCCAGGAGGTGACCAGGGGTTTGCTGGCTCTTTGGAGACTGAATTAATGTATTTGCAAATGATGATGGAAATCCTTTTTCTGTTTGTTTTGTTCTGTTTTTAAAATTTTTAATGGATGCAGGAACAGCAACACTTTTGCACTTTGTACCTGGTGATGACAGCGTTGGAAGGGACACGGCTGCGGCCGTGCCCGCCCGGGGAGGGGACACGGAGAGCCCTGGGGGACACCCGGGTCCCTCAGGGGGCATGGGAGAGCAGGGCCAGGTGAGAGGAGCACCTGGAGCTGGACTATGGGATGTGGGATACGGGATGTGCCCAGGCTGGAGCCCCGCTCCCGGGAATGCCGTGCTGGTGCCACTGCCAGCCCAGCCTGGGGGGCACATCAGGGGCACTGGAGGGGTAGGGCCACCTGAGGCAGCTGAGCTGGAAACCCCTGGCATGTGGAATCCTGGAAAATCCTCCTTTTGGAGCAAAGGCTGGAGCTTGGCACACAGGGAGCCAGACAGCTGCTTTGGGATGCGTTGCTGAGGGTGGGAAGTGCCTCCCGTTCCCAGCACGGCTGCCTGGAAACGCCTCCCTGTGCTGTGGGGTCTGCTCGTGGGCTGGGAGGGCACCTGGGCTGGGAGGGCAGCGAGGGGAACGAGCTGTTCCCCCTGTGGGGCTGCTCCGCTGGCTCCGAGCCCGCCGGCGCCGTTCCCGCAGCCCTGTGTGCCCGGATGGCTTCTCCTGTAGGGAAAAGGGGGCGGGTCCCGGGAACTGGGGTCCCGGAGGTTACTGGGGCTGTGGGCCACTCGCGTGCTGCTGGCAGGGCTGGGCTGTCCCCCAGCCCCAAGTCCTTGGGAATCAGATGGTGCAGAGCTCTCGTTCTGGAAGTTTTCACTCGCTCTGTGTAATTTAAAATTAGTAATTTAAAGTTAATTGCACTGGGAGGAAAAAATATAAATCTCACTTTGTGCTTTGCTTCCCCCGCTTGGTGTTCAGGGATCAATCCCACTCCAGCCAGGACTCTCAGACAGGATCAGTGGCTTTGAGGTCCTGACTGGAGACAAAGTCTTAATTTTCCAAGGATTGGTGCTAGAGTTCTGCTGGACACTGGCTTCCCTTCGGGCATTCTTGGGGCCCCGGCGCTGATTCCATGGAAGCTGAAGGATCCATGTTCTGGTTCAGCCTGGCTGGTTCCCGGGGGATGCCAGGGTGCTCTTCCAGCCTGTTCCCTCTGCCTGCCCCGGGGGCAGCTGTGCCCGGCCCCGTGCGGGGTCGGGAGGTGCGGGCGCTGTCCTCGGCAGGCGCAGCCGGATCCTCCCTGCGGCTCCCATCCCTTCCGAGCGGTGCTTTGGGGTGGGGTCACGGCGGGGTCCCCCGGCGCGGCCGGGGTTCGGGGCAGGCCCTGCGGCCCCGGCATGCCGAGCTGCGGGAGCGGTGATTCCACCTGGACAGGGATGGGGCAGCAATAACCCCGGGCTGTCCGTGCCTTCCGCTGCAGTTCCAGCCTGGCGTTCCTCAGCTTTGGCTTCGAGTCCCTGAGTGTCAGTGAGAGCTTTAATAATAATAATAATAATAATAATTATATTAATAATAATGATTATAATAATAATATCCTTGGGCATATCCCGATCCGAACGCGGCTCGTTACTGGGGGCTCGTTAGTGGGTTAATTTATTACTTAGTGCTGAGACACATCACTGGGGCTTGGTCGGACCTATGGAGATGCACAGATTCCATGGGTTCTGTGCCTGGGAATGATTCCTCCGCAGCTGGCATTGAGGCTCTCAGTTCGTTCCACCTCTCCACTCCCCTGGGGCTGTTCTTCCCACCAGCCAGGGGCTGATCCAGGACCAGCTCCTGCTGCTTGGGGCTGCCGGGCTTTGCAGCTCCGAACAGAGCCAGAGCCACTTCCTGACCTGGCTCCAGTGGTTTTGTGGGGAAACCAGGAATAGGAAATCCTTCTGAGGCAGAGCTTCCCGTCCCTCCGGAGGCACAGCGGGTGCGGAGGGCTTGGAGTGTCCCACTTGGGGTTTTCCTTCTCCTTGTGTCCCGGGGCTGGAGCAGGATATCTTGGCTTCTGAGGATGGAATTCCCTGTCCCCCCTGTCCCCTCATCCCCTGGCGCTGCTCGGCTCCGTGTCCGAGCGACGAAGGCTCTCCCCAAGTCCTGCTCCGTGCTTCCCTCCTGCCTCGTGCTTGGAACCTCCCATATCCGTGGGGTGTCCGTGGTGCTGGGATTGCCCCTGGGGCTGCCCGGGGGGCGGGTGGGCGCAGAGCTGCGTCATTCCGTGGATCTTTATCCACACACGCTTGGATCTTGTGAGAAGCCTGGGAAAGGGGGCACTGGGAGCACAGGGAGCTGGGTTTTACCTCCGTACGGCTCCAGGGTCAAGACCAAAAGCAGCAAGGCCGGGTTGCTGGGGGGCGGTTCTGGAATGTTCCGTGCAGCGGGATGGATCCGGGGCTGCCGCTGCGCCGGCTGCTCCGCACTGGGTGCCGGTGGGAAGAGCCGGCCCCCGGGGCGGGAGAAGCCCGTGGTGCCGGGAGCGTGCCGGCCTCGCCGGTGTCCCCAGCCTGCCGGGACACCTGGGTGGCACCGCAGTGGGGGAGGGGAGCTGGAGGGCTCGCGATCCCAAATCCCGGTGTGGGCAGCTGCGATGCCGCGGCGGATGGAGCCGGAGTGGCTGGGATTGAGCGTTCCTGGGGCTCAGGACGGGCGGGGGGGTCCCTATCCCCTCAATCCAGGGGCATCCCGAGGCGTGTCTGGAATTCCCTGCGTGTCCCAGGGCCGAGATCCTCTTCCCACTGCAGCCAGCGCCCTGGAAAGGCAGGCAGCAGGGAATATTCCGGTCATTCCCTCAGCAATTCCACAGCCAGAGACTTCCCTAGAACAGAATTCCTGCTCCTCCTGGGGCGTAGCAGTCAGGCAGGCAAAATCCCGAGTGTTTGTTGGGACCTTGTGTCCTCAGCAAAGCCCGGGGGAAATTCCCAGAGTGTCCCTAGGCTTTGCTGCCCCTGGGATGGAATCCCAAGGTTTCATCCCGAGGGTTCAGCAAGAACGTGTCTTTGGAGTGCTGCAGGGAATGGAAACCCTGAGGGGCACGGATTGAAAAAAAAAAGGAAAGAAAGACCCAAAACAAGACAAAAAGCTCAGTGTTGGCCTCAGTGTCTGCTCCAAAGGGCTTGGCCATCCCCCTTGCCAGACTTCCCGTGAAAGGTTTGGAGCGAAGGTGCAGGGACATTCCCAAAGAACATATCTAAAGGAAATATCATTTCAGTCACTTTCTGCTTCTCCAGTGGCATCCCAGAGTCATTTTTCCCACACTGGCCGGGGAGCTGTCGTTAAAACCCTGATTTCTCAGCGGCAATCCTCGGAGCACATCCCAGTGCCAGGCCTTGAAATCCCAACCCCTCGGGAATACCCTCATCCCAAGGGGACCTTTCTGCCCCCACTGGGTGGGCTGGGAATTGATCCGTCAGAAAAACCGGAATTGATCTATTGGAAAAAACGGAATTGATTGAAAAAGCCGGAATCAATCTATCGGAAAAACCGGAGTGTGATCAGTGAAGGGCTCAAGGTGTATCCAGGGTGTATCCCAAGTGTATCCAGGTGTATCCAGGGTGTGTCCAGGTGTATTCCGGGTGTATCCAGGGTGTGTCCAGGTGTATTCCGGGTGTATCCAGGGTGTGTCCAGGGTGTGTCCAGAGTGTGTCCAGGTGTATCCTGGCTGTATCCCGGCTGTATCCAGGGTGTGTTCAGGTGTATTCTGGGTGTATCCTGGGTGTATCCGGGATGTATCCAGGGTGTATCCCAAGTGCGTCCAGGGTGCGTCCAGGGTGTGTCCAGGTGTATCCAGGGTGTGTCCAGGTATATCCTAGGTGTGTCCCGGCTGTATCCCGGCTGTTCCCCTCTTCCCGCTGTCATGTCACTCAAGGACTGGCTCTGAACTGGTTTAAACTGGGGCCCGCTGGGCTCCGTGCCGCCCTCAGAGAATTCCTGGTGCCCCCTCAGCTGCACACCTTGGGATCGGGAGCTCTTCCTGCCGTTTCCCGTTCCGCTGCCCCTGGCTCCGTCCTGCTTCCCTGTGCTCTCCCCCGGGGGGACGGGGATTCTCCCCCCGGAATCGCTGCGGGGCAGGGGGCCAGAGGCTCCCTGGGAGCCCCCGGAGCCCCTGGAACGGGCCGAGGCGTGCCCCGAAACCCGGCACGGAGGGGGCAGTCGTGACTGTTGTCCCTTGGATTCGCGGCTTTTTCCCTCTGCTCCGCCGAGATTGGGTTCGGGGTTGTGGCGTTCCCGGTCCGGAATCGGCTCTGGAGTTTAATGAATAATTACCTGTGTTAATTAATGACATGTGGCAGGAATGGTGCCCTTGAAGAGTTGGACCAGCTCCAGCATTCCGTCGGTGAAAGTCTGGGATCCTTTGGAAGATGGGTTGGATCGGTTCCCGTTGGTTTCGTCCTGGATAACGTTTCTGACTTTATCAGGAATGCGGTTGGGTTTGGGCTGAGAATGAGAGTTTTGATCCTGGTTTTTTCTCTCCGTGATGGAGGTTCCGGGAGCTTTCCAGGTGTATTTAGGGCTGAACTTTGGGACAAACAAATGGAAAAGGAACAATTTGGCTCCTCCCCGGTGGCTTCGCTCACCTGAACCTCTCTTACCTCATCCAGGAAGGGCTTTGTGGTGCCCCAGCTCCCGCCTGGATTTGTACAGAATTCCCGGGATTCCCTGGTGGTCCTCACCTCTCCCAGCAGTGGGATATTCCCATGGAAAGTGTATTTTTGTATTTAATGCTGATGGGAAGAGAGGGATTTTCCTCTCTCCCTGAATTTGGGGCTTTTCTGGAGGGCAGAGCCTTCCCTTCTATTTTTGATTCCCTCAGATTCCTTGGACAGAAGGAAACGAGGAAAAAATCCTTTCTCCTGTAGTTTTGATGCTCAGAGGTAGTTTTGCAGAACTTTGTAGGAATTCTGGGAATGCTGTAGGGATTCCCCTGCAGGGGATGGGTTTGGTGCCTTTGGCAGTGAGGGCACTGCCAGAGGATCCCCTTGGCCGGATCTCATGGATCCAGACATGGAATGGAATTAGCCACAGGCACAGCAAACGTTCCTGGAGACCTTCTCTCCATGGAAAAGCTTCTCCCACTCTCCCCTTTCCCAAAGTGCTGCTGGAGGACTTGGAGTGGCCCTTGGGGTGCTGGGATTGGGACAGGGAATTTTGGATGCTCCGCTCCGGAGCCCGGAGCTGGGCCTGGAGTTCCCTTGTTCCGTGGTCCTTGAGTGCCTTCCATGTCCTCCTGTGAATTCCTGGCTCCTTGGAGTCCTTCCCTGGCCCTTGGAATCATCCCTTGGTCCTTGCAGTTCCCTGATCCTCACGTCTGTTCCATGGTCCTTGCCCTTGATCCTTGCAGCCATTCCCTGCTCCCTGCAGCCATTCCCTGCTCCTCACCTCCCTGTTCCCACTCCTGGCAGTGACTTTGCACGGACACTTCAGCTCTTTTCCCTGCTCCACTCATCCCAGGAATGTTCAAACTCCAATCTGTGTCCGTTTGGCCATGGCAGAATCTGGAAAAGTGGCTTTGTGGGGAAAATTCCAATCCTTCCCTTCCCTTCCCTTCCCTTCCCTTCCCTTCCCTTCCCTTTCCTT